>JAAGAY010134546.1:0-10923 GCA_011801015.1 Ardeotis arabs | reverse complement strand
TATATATGTAACCATAGAATGGTTAGGGTTGGAAGGGACCTTCAAAGGTCATCTAGTCCAACCCCCCTGCAAGGAGCAGGGACATCCCCCACTAGATCAGGTCGCTCAGAGCCCCATCCAGCCTGGCTTTGAATGTTTCCAGGGATGGGGCATCCACCACCTCTCTGGGCAACCTGTTCCAGTGATCTACAACTCTCATGGTGAAAAATTTTTTCCTAATGTCCAATCTAAATCTACCCCCCTCTATTTTAAAACCATTGCCCCTCGTCCTATCACAGCAGGCCCTACTGAACAGTCTCTCCCCATATTTGTATTTGACTCAGTCAGCATTCATTTAATACACACGCATTAACAAATACTCATTAAAGTCAGAGAGAAGCTGACTGCTGGCTAATACATCAGATAACTCAGGCTACTCACAGCACTACACAATGTATGCGTAGTATTTATTCACATGTATATTTTTTTTTAAGTACATATGTATGTACATACACGTGTGTGTGAATGTATGCGTGTATATGTGTATTTGGATTTCTTATTCCTCAAGATAGTTCTGTTCTGCTGATCCTTTGATACAGAGAGAGCCTTATGGATGCTCTCTGGTTGAAATGACCTAATTCAGTTTTTGCCATGAGTGTGGAGTTAGGGAGGGCTGCTCTCCACTGCGCATGCAGCCCCAACCCACGCAGCCTGAAGTCACTGGCAGCCCCACCAGTGCCCGGGAAGGCTGCAGCCAGAGATCCTCGCGCTCCAGGGAGCAGAGCTGCTATGGCTGAGCGTCCCTCCCGCCGGCGGGAAGGGAGCAGCTACCCTGCCCCAGCGGGGCATTAGCTGCATAAACCAACCCAGCGCAGATTGGGCCTGGTGCCAGTTTTTAGAAAAGCTTGCGTTTTATTTAATACAGCTGCTTCCAAGGCAAAGCCTGAGTTAGCAACAGTCCTGCACTCTGGGCTCCCTGCGGTGAACGTGGAGCACAGTGAGTGTTCACTAAGGAGCACACAGCACCCTGGAAACGCAGCATGTCCTCCTAACGCCGTGACTGGCCATACTGCCATTGCTGGTGGCAGCAACGTGCCGGCTGCTCCTGCCGGGGCAGACCGAGGGGGGAGCCAGCAATTCAGGCACCTCGCTGTCAGGTAGCATCAGTGGCTGCTGCCACTTCTGCACCGAGTGGGATGATGGTAGGAAGCTGTTTGTTGCTGCCTCTCTTTCTGCACAAGCATCCCGAGAGCATCAGTAAAGTAGGAGATCTTGTCCTGTACTCTGATTTACTTGGAAAAAGATATGTCACTAAATATTGACTCACTCTGCAATGAGACTAATGCTTTCCAAACAGCTGCAGGTCTCTCCTACCCTCTAAAATATTCTTGTGGGGGAGTGACGTGGAATATGTTCCCCTCTAAAATGTTATTTTCGTTTGATGTGTGTGCTAATACATTTGCAGCACTGTCACTGAGATTACCCCAGTGTCACATGTTGAAGACTCTGTACAGTTTGTTTCTGTAATGACACTTCTTAATGCTAAACATTTTAAACTCTCTTTAAAAGGAAAAGCAGACAATTATTGTGAAAGTCTTGCTTGAGACAGGGAAAAGAGCTCCTGGGGGAAAAAGAGTTTTATTGCTCTTACTTTATGAAACACTTGACAGAGGTCAGACTTCTTTTCTGTGTAAAGATTGCACACGGGGATACAGAATGATCTTCTGAAAGTCTCACAGTACGTTAGTAGCAGAGGTAGAATATCTGTCATTAAATAGGCATTAAATCATTAATGTTGATAACTAAGATTCTGACAAAGGGCATGGGGTGGTAGGGCCGTGTTCCAACTAAAGCACCTTGCTCTTAGTCTGTCTTGTAAACTGCTCTGAAACAAGTTTACACAAAATCTTGCCTCTGCCTGTAGGGTTCCGCTGTGCTAGCTGAGCTGTGTCCCGGCCCTTCCTATCTCCCCTTGCAAAGGAGGACGGGCCTTTGCCCACAGGAAAGGGAATTTAAAAGAAAAAGAAAAACCAACCCCCAAACCCCAGGAAAGTGCATGGTGCTTTGGAGGGAGCCAGCCTGCTCACCCGCTCCCCGGTGACTCATGTCGTTGGTGGCTGTGAGCAGCAGCCACGGCATGAGGCTCAATCAGGATGTTGATGGATGCCACGGGCAGCCCTGGGCATGCTGAGACTGAACGGGAGGGCTGAGTCTTGGGTAGCAGGGCTCTGGCACACGGTGGCATTCCTGTCGCAAAACAGGCACGTACCAGACTCAACACCGGTGCTTAGGGACACTGCGTTTGCTTTGCAGGCACTTTTGGAGTGCTCCTGGCTGTGTGTGACAGTGTCCAGGGTGTCACCTGTGTGAGAACCATAACCTTCATTGCCCTGTGTTTTGCTTTATCCAGAGGTGCTGGAGGAGGTGTTGAGCCGGGAGGAGCCTGTGGCACCAGGTGCTACCAGGAGTAGTGACTCAGTGGAGCGTGCTGCCGGCCCCGAGGCGCCCGGCCGCCACTGAGCTGCCCCGCGGCACAGCGTGGGTGCGCGCCAGCCGCCACGCTCCTTCCTGGAAGGAGCCTCTGCCGCCGTCCCTCATTAAAAACGATGAAACTATGTTGTTCGGAGAAGTATTATTCATAGTCATGTTTCACTAGATAAGTCTCCAAGTTGGGTGTGATGCCAGGAAAGGCGTGAGGTTAACAAGTCAGGGCATCAAAATCTGCTCTTCCTACTTGATGAATGCGTGTATGAATTTCACTCTCACACCATGACATGCGTATGCACCTCCAGCTGCCCCTTGGCCTTTTGCTGGCACTACTTGCCTAATAAGATTCATTGTCATTTTATACTGCTTGAATTACTGGCTTGGATCGATCAAGTCTTTGATGTATTCCTACCAACCCTGTGCATGTAAACAAGAGGAAGCATAGAAGGACTCATCAGGACAGCAGTAATTAGCTGCAACTTCCAAATTGAAATACACAATTAATGCTGTGTCACATGCTGAGTATCAGTCATGCAATGAGAAGGTTTTGATGGCAATTAGGAATTACAGAGTTTCAGGGCAATTATTGTGCCAAAAATCTTGCTCAGCTTGTACAAATTGTCCTGAGCAGTATTAATCCATTGTGCAGCACCGGGCAGAGGGGCTGTCTGCATCTTGCAGCAACTCTCTTGCAACTTGATCTCCAAAGACATTGCAGTTCCTCTGTCCTGGAGCACATCACTGGGTGATAAAGTAACCCTGAGCCCGAACGAGAGCCAGCTCTCTTCCTGCAAAAAACAGTCAGTGAATACCGAAGGTCCTCCTGCTCAGCTTTCCTTGCTTAAAATCTCCTCCTATGCAACCTCCGAGAGCCTCCTCCTTCTCTCGCAAGCTTCTCCTCTTCCACAGAGAACAGAGTGGATGTGCAACAGGAGGCCCAGGGCTCCAGCCCACCAACCCATCCAAGAACAGGGGGACAGTGACAGCAGCACCCGAGCAGCACTTCCCTCCACCGCAGTTACCACCAGGCTGTGTGAGTATTGCACACACTGATGGTGAGTTTCTCTCCGTGACTGCACCTGGGAAGAGACCTCCTCACTTGTCCTACAAACATGGAGCATGGTGAGCCCCACAGGTCCTGTGCTCTGCCGTGCTGGAGGGGCTTGAAGCCGAAGAGCTTCACAAAACCATGTTTTCTTGCTCTCGGAGTCAAACATGCCAGGTTTACAAATGTCAGCAGCCCATACCTGCCACCTGCCAGTTTGGGGAACAGATCTCAGACTTGCCTGTGCCATTGGAGATGTGTGAACAAAACCGACCTGTGCCTGCCTCAGCACCCACGGCTCAGCGATGCTGTCCACTGAAACCACTGGGTCACACAGCTTGTCTGTGGGTATCCTACCTTCATTACTGCACATCCAAAATATCTGTCCTGGATCTGAGGCACCTTTGCAATCACCAAGTTTGTGAGTCACCTACCAATAATATTTATCATTGCAAATGACATCCCGAAGGACGGCACTGCCTGACTGATGCCACTGCAGTCGTCCTCTGGTCCTGTTAAAGGTTTCTGGCATCATAGGGGCACTGCCAGACTTGTTTGGTTTGGGAACCCAGCCTGGGATTTCCCGGTGTTTGGCTTTTTTTCAGTAATGGTGAATGTTGGGGCATTTTCATGGTCACCTCCAAATGCAGGGGAAGGCTGGACGAGCTGCCTACTGAACAAGACGGGGACAAACATGTGGTGTCCTCACTGAGGCTGAACTTTAAAACCCTGCCTCTTTTAACTTGCTAAGGCACTTAAGAGGGAGCTGGGTGCTGGTGCAGACTGCACAGTGCCGCGTGCCTGTCAGGGAGGAGAGTAAGGGGGTCGGTGAGCTCCTCAGTATCCCCATTAGCACCACTCTTTCTTTTTGATTTTCAAGAAAGCAAACTTGTTTTTTCACCAGATGCCTCCCACCTCTATACCCCAAACTCTGTATGGCCTGCTAGTGTTTTTCCCAAGCTTTTTGAACTAAATGCTGCTGTCAAACCTGTCCCCAAGCCCTGCTAGTACTGCTGGATCAGCTTATTTAACCTTCTGCCCCTTAACGGTCCTCTTACAATATTTACTGCTCCCACTTTGAATAATGGCAGATTAATGTAATTCTGCATCTTTTTTGCATAGTAATTGTTATTAAATGTCTGAATCCTGCCGCAGTATTATCCAGCAGCTTCTACCAGCTGCTGCAGAGGGCCTGATCCACGGACCACTGATTTCTTTCATTTTGTGGAAGTTGTACAGGACTCAAGAAGAATCAAATATTATTTTCACTGCAGACTTTCCACAGGTCACTAAATCGATGCCTGCAAGTGCCATTATTATTCTGAACAGGGAGGCAGCCCCATCCCTGCATTATGAACTGGTTTGAGAAAATTACTGATTTTTTTTTCAGTTCAGCAGCTGAACCATAATATTAATAAAAGAAACAATGAAATAAAGACCAAGGTGAGCAGTATGTATAATTTGTAGGTGTTTCTTTTAGGCTATAAAAGATTTGTCCACATAAACCATCCCCTCTGACGCAAAGCAAAACATTTTCTTTCCTTGCATTTATAAAAATAAAAATAAAGAGAGGCTCCATACACAGATCTGTTCCTACACACCCAAATTTGTCCCCACCAACAGTACCTCACACAGCAAGGGCAAAAGATGAAAAGAATTAAAATTTAAACCCCTATCTGCCATTTAAGGTCAATGGAGACTTCCATGGAGTGGGCTGGCCCAGAGGGGTTGGGGAAAGCCATATATTTGGGGGCCGAATGCTTTGGGAGAGACAGTTGTTCCTCCGGCTCTTGTGCTCCCCCCAGCAGGTTTCCAGGAAATCCTGTGAATAAAAGCCTTTGTAAGGAGAAAGGAGAGAGGGTCACGGAGACAAGCTGGAGAGGACGATGCCAGCCAGCGTCATGCTGACAAGTCCTCCCTCAGAAAGCAGCTGTGCCCCCATTGTGCTGGGTGAATGACAGGGCTCTGCCAGGATGTCACGCTGACCCAAAACATTGCCGCTGTGTCCAACTGACCAATAAATCATGTCTTGTTCGGGGACGCTTTCCTGAATAGCTGAGTAATCGCTGCTCACTGGCTAAACGCTCCCTAATGGGTGAGGTTTCATTTGGAGTAGATGCGAGCCTCTCATGCCTAGGGGTGAGTGTTTTTCAGTGGTGCAAACTGGAAGAGCCTCTGAGTGAGCCGGGCCAAGATCATCCTGCAGCATCCACCCTTTGTAGTGTGGAGAATTGTCACCAACAATTAATCATGTTTTTGTTTGTTTGGTTTTTTTTTTTCCTAGTAACAACTATTTGGGTCAAATGTATGAACAGTTTTGAGATGACTGAATTACTATCAGCAGAGAATTTGCAATTTCCTTCTAAGGAACTGCTGAGATCTACCTGTTAATTATTATTAGCAGCTTTGAGGATCCTCCGGGCAGGTGGAGACCGGGTAGAAGTGACAGAAGTGAGACAAAACATTTTCCAAGCACAGATATAATTAGGGATTAGAGAGACTGATCCTACTGCATAGTATAATTAGGAGATTATGGCGTGGCATTGGCCTGGATTAGACTTGACAGAAAAATCTCTACCTTGCTATATAAAACCTTCCAGGTTTTGAAATGTAAATCTGTAAAAAAAAAGGTCTTCACTGTCTTAAACTCATGTCCTACAGCAGCCTCATGCTGCTAAGGCTTGCATGTTGAGAACTGAATGGAAACTGTGTGGTCTCCTGGGTTAGAGGCAGAGAAACCCCTGACAGGAGGTGACCACCAGCTCCGGCTGCTGCTTCTCCTTCACCGCAGGGAAACTGGTCCCAGCTGAGCCTCCTCCGGTGTCCTCAGCCAAGCCTTTCTCTGAGGCCATCCTGTGTGTCGGCAACACGGGGCAGTGGGCTTGAGGACCCCCTCCTCTGGCTTCTGGGATCTCCCCTAGGGTTTGGGAAGAGGCTTGAAGGGCACTCACCAGCCCCCCAGCCCTGGGCATTGCATGGGAGGACAGAACCACTCCCTTACATGGTAAGTGGGGCCAAGGAGGGCATCCTGTGGGCTGGTGGGCAGGGAGAGAGGGAGAAACCCACCTGTGCACAGCCATGGTACCGCAGAGTTCTGCATCAGCCAAGCCAGCCCCTACATCAGATGAACACAAATAAAATTGTGAGAATCAGCTACATGGATTACATTCCCTTACTTCCTGCCCTAAAGCATTTCTGAAATCAGTAACTCCAAAACAAAAAAAAAGTTAAATCACCCCTCTAAATGGACCACTAGCAGGATATGCTTGGTGTGCTTTTGGAACATAAGTTGATTAATTTTTGCTAAAAGTCAATAAAACACTCCAGTGAAGCATCCCCTACATCAAGCAGTAAGACCAGCGCTGCCATTCAACCGCAGTATTTTTTGTGGTGCCCACAGCCATAGATCCCCTGAGGGGAAGAGGGGAGCAGGGAAGCGTAGTGCTGTCCTGCAGCTGCAAGCCCTTTGCCATAGGTTTCTCTGTCACGCACTATGGCTGCAGCAGCAAGGCTGCCCACTTCCTATACCATCTTCTTCTCTCCCTACACCACTTTTTTCTTTTATCTAATATTAGTTCTTCAGCACAGAAGCCACCTTTTTACTGTGCTATATCTATCACTTGTTCACAGCAGTATAGATTGTAAATGCGAACAACTCTGAGTACTCCACTTCCCTCATCATATACTCTTCAGCACACAGGTGGATAATAAAATAATAATCTGCATCTTATGGTCAATTAACAAGAATAAATCTGTGGATGAAATGCATGTGGCAAAAGCCCAATGTGAGAAGGCCCTGCAGCCTCCAAAGATGCATTTCACATTTCTCTTTCTGATGCTCAAAAATCAATGATGTGTAATAAAATTTCAACAGCCTTGACATGTAAGTGCCAGATAATAAGAGAAGATGTTGACCAAATCAAAGGCTTCTTTTACTTTGAGGAGCATTGATTTTAACGAGGTCATTTGTCTTTCTCTGGCTGTGCAATCACAGAATGAAAAATTGCAGAATTTACAGAAAATAGAGAGTCATCAGCACATCATCTTGTCAGACTATGATTTGCCTGGAGACGAATGACTGTCAGATTTCCTCAGTTTAGGAGGCTAATCTGAACACTGTCTGTGGTCTGGTAATTTTGCTGAACCTCCCAGCACTCAGACCAAGCCAAATATTCAGGATACTGAAATGAAGATATTTAAACATGTGCTTTTAATTAAAAATTATTCCAGAACAAGTGCCTGCATTCTTGGATCGAACCTCTTTTAAGGTATTGTTTAGAATTGGTTTGCAATTTTATATATAATATGAACTAAATCTTCGTGATACACCATAGCTTGTCTGGTAAATGTAATTGTCTCCCCTCCACCTTGTATTTACCTCGGTCAAGATTATTACTCCCTTGAGTACCTTACGTGGCCTTTTGCTATCTGACAAGCCAATTAAAAAGTTATTTGAAGTTGTAAGTAAAGAAGTAAAAGAAGATTTAGAACTATAAAAAGTAACCTGTATACTTCTATAAAAGCACCTGTCTGGGGGATATTAAATGACTGCAATGTACAGTGAGGAATAAAAGGTAACACAGCAAATTGGAGCTGTCATTTCATCTCCCATTAAAAGATTAATTAATTTTCCTTTGACAGTGATAGCAGTTGAGCTTCAACATAAGACACACAATATGAAAGCATAAAAGCTTATTTTAAAAGTGCATATTAATAGTCATCTGCCTGGGATCCCATAAAGTATAGTAGATTTTTTTTCCCACATTTGACCCAGCATGACCATGGTGGTTCATCAGAGGCTGCCAAAAGGCTCAGGAGCTCCTGAAATCGGAGTGCATCTCTATTTCCAGAGTGGTTTATTTTGTTTTTGTAAAATGTTGAAGATCTTACCGTTCCTAAACTATCTGCTTCCTTAGGGGAATTTTGAATGTGAAGTAGTGTGTCTCACTTGTCTTTGGGATTAATTAACCCTTGGGAGAAAAAAGTCTTCTTATCTCTCTAATGAAATGACCTGAAAAGATCTGTATTTATAAGAAAGCCCTCCAACTTCGTGATAGCCTGGTTCTGCATAATGATCCTGTCGCCGCTGCATGGCTGTTGCTTTGGGGTCCACCCAGACCCCCAGGAGCAACTTGTTCCCCCAACACCCCTGAAGATGCCACTTGCACTGCAGCAAGCCCCAGCTCACAGCTTAGCCACCCAATTTAAGGGGCCTGGCTTTACTTCCAGGAACTGGGATGAGTTTCTCAGGCAGTCCTCCCTGGTTTTCCAGGAGATGGAAATAACCCATAATGGATGAGTGGGAGAGCGGGGGCCTGGGCACCAGTGGGGCAGGAGCCTCCCCAGCAGCCCTGAGAAATCCCGATGGCGGGGAGAGAGGGGAAAAGCAGGGAAGAGAGAGGAAGCCAATGAATAATAGATTACTAACATCTAGCCAGCTAGCAAGTGCATACACAGGAGAGGGGAAGAGTGCATAATTCATCTGTAATTGCTCTGGGGGGGATTTTAAATAAGGAAGAGAGATGGGTTGCACATTCTCTTTGTTTCTTTTTTAAGTTTTCCATTTTCGAAATGTGTTTTTGTTCACCCATCTTGGCCTTAGGGCTGAAAGGTGACCCAGCTACCGTCCTGCCACCTGTCAGGTTATGCGGCTGGTCACACACGGGATGCCAAGGCGTGACTGAAGCATGACCTAAAAACGACTGTTGCCTGTAATACTGCAGGCAAAAAGTGGTGAGCGTAGAGGACGCACCTTTAAAAAGACAGGGACAAAATCCCGGTACTAATTTGTTGATGGCTATTTCATAGCTCCTGAAAATACTCTGGAGGAATTTCTATCTTGTGATTCACCGTTAATCACCCTGCTCATTTTGCAAACCATCAAATTCGTGTGAGGTTGGCTTTTGTCACAGCAAATGAAACCTGTTTAACTTCCTTCTGTTTCTCCAGAATAAACAAGGGAACAGGAGAGAACAACACAGGCTGGCTAACGTGGAGTCCCTAAAGGATGTTTCCCTGGGAAAAGGAAGTGTGTCTAGAAGTGATGCTTTTATGTGATAAACTTACACCCTGCATTTGTCAAGATTAAAATTCTTATTGGTGTTATGGAAAGCAACATAAATACAGATGCATGTTTTCATCTCAGAGATCTATTTGTGCCAACATCTCATCTCTGAAAGTTGAAAACATCAAGCTCTTCTGGAGGAATAGCAAATAAGACAACATGCCCTGGTTTCCTGTTCACTGGGGGGAGGTACAAAAGGCTGGTCTGTGCTGTAAAACCCGAGCGTTTGTAACTGCTGCTGTTCCACGGCTACCTGCGTAAAGCTCCTTTTGTTTTCCCATCTTGCTACACTTTCAGCGTCAGTGAAAGACTTTGGCAACAAGTTCCGTGTTCTAGTTTGTGTGAAAACCTTTCTCAGTTTCTACTTTGTAATATTTCCAAAATCACTGAATGTTCCCTTCTTTTTTCTTTTCTTTTTATGAAAGAGCGCACTTAGAAACTCTTGATCCGCTTTCTCCTTACCATGATGTTGTATTTTTTCTTATTGTGTTTCCTTGTACTGGTCTCTTCCAAAGATAATTTTTTTCAGTCTCTTAAAAAAAGGCATAATAAAGTGGGAAGAATGGGTAATGCCCACTCATAAAACATCCAGAAAAATACTGAGCTACTCTTATAAGAAAAACCAATTCTTCCATTTTTATGTCTCCCTTGCCCTCTTCCAAGAAGGAAATTAAAGGGGCCAAGGAATATAATTGTTTTGGGTGGGTATGTGATTGAGATCCTAATAATAACGTAATTGCAAGGGCAATAGTAGAAGACCTGTATCTGTTAAAAAGTAGTAACTGTTTATTACTTAACTACCACTGTATCAGTAGACCTGTTTTATCTTCTGCTGACATGACAGCTTCTCAGCCTCCACAGCAACAACCTGTTTTATACTTATTTTTGAATTATTGTGTGCTCGGCACCTAATGAGACACTCAGTTTGTGGCATGCATGGAGTATGTGGTCCAGATTACCAGCTCTGCGTTTATTCCACTATTCTGTTATGACAAAGCTGATGCAGGGAGGTGAGCGCTGGCGTATCACTCAGTACCAGACGGACTGGCACAGAAAACTGCAGTTTGAGAGGCCTGCTCAGAAGTAACTGTCTTGCTCTTTATTTTCTGACCAAGAGACAAGATGTCTACAGATACTGTGTTTCCCTGAATGATAACTTGTTGTTATTAATGCACTCAACAATTCCCATTAAACAGGAGTAGGAATGGATGATTTATTTAGAATCATAGAATCATAGAATGGTTAGGGTTGGAAGGGACCTTCAAAGGTCATCTAGTCCAACCCCCCTGCAAGGAGCAGGGACATCCCCCACTAGATCAGGTTGCTCAGAGCCCCATCCAGCCTGGCC
>JAAGAY010134545.1:0-68784 GCA_011801015.1 Ardeotis arabs | reverse complement strand
CCCCCCCCCCCCCAGCTCCTTCGCAACAGGGCAGAAAGAGCACAAAACTCCCCACAGGGCAGCCGTGGCCCTGGCACCCTGCGCCATGGGGCAGCCCCATGCCGTGGCACCGCAGCACCCGTTGGCACCCAGAGGTCCTCGCGTGGGGAAACTGTTCCAGCTCACAGGGATGTTTTTCCCCTGGGTTTGGAGAAGACTGAGAAACTCCCAGACAGAAAGCGGCTCACTTCAGAGCCGGGTTTTGACGAGCAGGCACTCGTGTATATTTTGGATTTTAATCCAGCGTGGCTGGGCCATGTGCGAGATGTAATTTAAGCTCCAGCTCAGGGTCCAAATATTCTCCAAGTGTGGAGGTTTTGGCACTGAGGTTTTGGTTTGGTCCCAGCTTTCATGGCAAATTGAATAATCAGATGAGGGAGAGGAAAGGAGAAAGAGCAAGAGGGGAAAAAAATAAAATAAAATAAAATAAAATAAAAAATCTATCAACAGTTCCTCCAAAAGTGGAAAGAACCAGAACACATTTTGGCTTCATCAGCTCCAAAACAGAGTTATTTCCCCCTAGATCTGGAACAGCCTTTCGAACAACATTTTTCAATTTAGCTTTTTATTAAAATAAAGCTGTGCCCCAGCAAACCTGCATCGAGTGGCCGCCTGCGACCGCCAAGGTTCCTCGTGCCGCTGCCGTGCCCGGTTTGCGGCTCCTGCTCGTGCTGCTGGCGTCCACGCAAACGTTTCCTCCACCGTTCCAGAGCCCTCCGGGAGCGGCTGGCTGGGAAGCACGGAGAGATCCCTGTGCACACATTTAAATCACCTACTATTGTGCTAACTTTCTGGCCTTGAATATCTTTTAATTATTCCCATGTTTATAGTTTGCTGTGGCTTAAAGGATTTTTTCCCCTTAAATGCGTGTTTTCCTGACAATTAGTCCCACTGGCTGTAAAAGCGCAGATGAAGAGCTGGAGATTGAGACGAGCCCAGCCCCAAAACCCAAACCTCCCTCCTCGCTGTGGTGCCGGAGGCCGGTCCTGGCTCAGCACCCGGACCAGTCCCAGCTCAGGTCCATCCTGGCTTGGCACTGGGACCAGTCCCAGCTCAACATCCGGACCAGCCCCAGCTCAGCCCCATCCTGGCTCCGCACAAGGACAAGCACCAGCTCAGCCCCATCCCAGCCCCAGTCCCAGCCCCAGCTCAGCATCCTGCATATGCCCTGGCATGGAAGCCCCTGCAAGCCGGAATCCAGCCAGCACATCCCACAGCTCACCCATGGGTTTTATTTTCCTTGCAGCCCTGCGACGTAGCGGCAGGAGGGGAACCCCGGGCCTGCCCCTGCTGCCAGCCCCACCATTTCTCACTCTTACTCATCCTGCGTCCTGCACGGTGCCCAGCGGCACAGCTGGAAACTCCCATGGCACATGTGCGCAAAGAGTCCTTGGCCAGGGACAGAGGTGCGGGCACGCTGCCAGCCCCGGCACCCTGGCCGGGGGTCCCAACCCCACCAAGGGGTTATCCTCCCTGCCTTTGCACCTGAGGAAATCCCAAAAATAACCCCAAGCTCACCTCAGTCAGTGGGGATTTACATATGTGCAAACAATCCAGCATACAGAGGGTGGCAGGGACAGGACATGCGGTGGGCTGCAGACCCCACAAGTGTCCACCTCCCACCCCAGTGCCACAGGACCCAGGCTGGGAGCTTTGCCGGGGATGCTCATTGCCTCCTCGGGTGCACCAGGCTCCCAGGGAACCTTTGACCCCTGCACACCACAGCTCTGATAACCACCCAAGACAGCAGGGAAGCATCATCCCTGGATTACCAGGATACAGAACATGCAGCCCACCAGCCCCGCTCTAAGGCAGACCCCCATCCACCCTCCCACCACAGCCAGAGCATTCCCAGGGGGCTGCACTAACCTCCCTGCCAAACTTCACTCTGGGCTGAAATCCAGCAGGACCGATATCTCGGGTGGCAGGGCCGTTGCAACAGGGTCTCCAACCATCACCTGCTGGCCAGAGGTCCTTCTCTCACCGGGAGGATGCACATCCAAAACAAACAAACAAACAAACAAACAAACAAAAAACAAAACAAAAAAAAAATAAAGAGAGAGAGGCAAGCTTGCTGGCCAGTGCTAGTCTCCTTCCCCAGCACCTGAAGACACCTGGGCCCAGAGACAGCCCGGTTTTAAACACCCAGCTTGAAAAGCTGCACCTGAGCCCCTGCACCCACCTGAAAAGCATCTTCAGGGGGCGGGGGCCAGGTACCGGCTCCCACAGAGCCCCCTCCATCCCCGCATCTGGCCCCTCGTTAACCAGCACCACCCCCAGATTAGACGGGAGGTTTCTGTTAATCAGCTACAAACCATTAAGTCATTGGCCAAACTACTCTCCTGCTACTTTTGTGAGGAATTAGGCCTCTATAAAATCAAACAGCATGAATCTTAAAGATTTACACGCTGCTTTCTTAACAGTTTTCAGTATATTTCAATAGTTAATAAAAGTAAATGCTGCTCTGTGTAAAAGGTAATGGATTACAACCGGGTGTATTTTACTGGCACTCAGTGTGTTCGCCTAGCACCTCATACGTTAACGTTGGAATCTACGAAAAGCACTTTGTGGAGATTAAAAGCAGATTTATCACAGATGTGCCTCAACATTATGCTTGGCTTGAGCCATTAGACTCCTGGAGTTTAAAGGTTAGGCTTTAATGACTTCAAGGAAGCCGGTTACTTTTTAAAGCGCTAAATAAGCAGCTGAGATACGAACGCTGTTCACCAAACAGGGAGGACTGGTTGGGGGCTGCCGGGAGGATGCCTGCCTTCCCACTTCAATGCCAGCTCTGCGCATCGCTTTGAAGCAGACGGATCCCAGCACGGCAGTTTAACCCCCATGCAAATTCATAATAGGCTATTTGCTAGATGAAAGTGTTTCCCTGAAAACCTCGGTGGCAGAGCCTGCCCTGCGTGCCCGCGCGCCCCAGCTCTCCCAGGGATGGGAGCTGTGAGCTGCGGCCCGCGCCGCCCAGTTGCTGCTGTTTGCGGAGGGCAGGAGGAGGGCAGGGCAGCCCCGAGCCTGGCCACGTCCCGTGGCCACGTTATACATCCACTCAGAGAAAATGCGACATACGGAGCAGAGCCAGCCTCAGCCCCTGCCTGCGCCTGCGCTGTTCGCATCCCATCGCAGCAGAGGTCCAAACCTGCCCAGCTCCTGGGGAGCTGGCGCGTCCCGGGAGGTTCCTCCTGCTGCATCCTCGGGCTGATGGCTTGGATGCCTCTGCTCCTCGACTGGGGAATCAAATGAGGCTAAAATATGCTCTGCAGAGCTGGGGGGGTGAACATGGAAGACGCTGTGTCCAGTCCCTGTGTGGGGTGACTCAGCCTGGATGTGAGGAGCAGAGGGATGGAGCAGCACTGGGTGCATCACTGGTGGCCTGGGACAGGCACCCTCACCACTGCGCTCGGTTTCGGTGCTTTCACAGAATCACAGGAGGGTTTGGGTAGGAAGGGACCTTCACAGGCCACCCAGTCCAACCCCCTGCAAGGAGCAGGGGCATCTCCAACCACATCAGGTTGCTCAGAGCGTCATCCAACCTGGCCTGGAATGTTTCCAGGGATGGGGCATCCACCACCTCTCTGGGCAACCTGGGCCAGTGCTCCACCACCCTCAGTGTAAAACATTTCTTCCTTACCTCTGATCTAAATCTACCCTCTTCTAGTTCAAAACCATCACCCCTTATCCTATCACCACAGGCCCTACTAAAAGTTTCTCCCCATCTTTCTCATCAGCCCCTTCAAGCACTGAAAGGCCGCACGTTTCTCTGCCCTGAGGACAGTGGTCACCGCGGCGTGACAGTGCTGGCAGCACAGCGGCTGCATTGAGGACATATTTTCCAGCAGCACATCAATGGGCCCTTGTCCTTGTGCTCCACAAAATGACTCAACTCATCCTTTGAGCGGCTCAGGCAACACTGGTGAGCGTTTCCCTGGTTGTGGTGCATTCCTGGTTCCGTGCGCAGCGTGGGCGACCAGGACGGGGCCCCACCTCGCAGCCTGCACCCCCCTCTCTGCTTCCGCTTTTCCCTGGCCACCGCTCACACGTGCAGGCATCCTGCTGACATCCTACACGAAGGTTTTCCCGGCCAAATCGCTGGAATCATAAGATGACTGCAGAAAATTATCCTGATAACGCCTTAAAAAAGCAAGTATTGATCTTAATAAATGTGTTACATATATACAATATGCAATAAATTCTTGGCAATGAGGTATACATCATCATTTCTCTGTCCTGAGGGCAATGACTAATTAACCACTTGCAGATATGATTAAAATTTAACCCCAGTGATGCTAACCGAACACTCAAGGACACACTTGCCATCCTTGGGGAAGTACCCCCGTGCACGGTGACGGGTGGGTAAATGGCGTTGTACACGGAGCCCACGCTCCCCCGTTGTCCTCTCTGCGCTGGGACGAAGGGGGGCGAGCGGCTCCTCGAGGCTCGTGGCTGGGTGCGTTACACATGCTGGGCTTTAGACATTCTGCCTTTCATTTTTTCACAATGTTTTGTGATGAGCTCCACGAGCGGGGAAGAGGGTGAGCAGCTCGGTGGGCGATGAAGGGCGAGGAGGAAGTGCAGGGGCTCGGACCGGGTCAGGGTGAGTTTCACCTCACGCCACTGGGCTGCTTGGGATTTTTTTGTGTGTGTGTGTGTGTCCTTTAGTCTAAAAAGATAAAAACCATTTAATAGCTAATAATTTACAAGGTGGTAACGAGGCCGGTCGCTCCCAGGCAGGATGAGGGCACTTGGGTGCTCATTCCCAGGCACTTGAAGAGGTCCCACGTGGCCGGGACATCAGGCAGAAGCCAAGGGCAGAGCACCCAAATTCGGCAGCAAGCAGATTTTCACCATCAAAACCCCAAAATGAACCAGGAGCCCGTTCTTCAACGGCTGCTGACACACTCTTTTTTAAGAACACCAGTAATTTGTCTGGTATGCTTGTCCTTTTTCATCTTCCTCGTTGTCAAAGCGAGATTACAGAAAAACAGGGAGGGAAATTATCGCTCTGCTGTGCTGGCTGCAGCCCGGCCAGCGCTCGGCCCTCCTTGGCGGGGAGGTCAGCGGGTGCTCACTGAGCGCAAATGGCCCAAATTACACTTTCTGCTCTTTGATGGGGATCTTTGAAGTCACCCCGAGATGCTGCCCTGAGCAAGAAACAACACGCAGTGAGCAAACTTCACATTTGAAACTCTTCCCAACCAGCATGAACCAGTTGCTAAAGGTTTTCCCTTGTGCAACGGCTTCGCCTGGCTTGCAGTTGCAAAACGTTCATCTGCTGCAACACCACGACTTCAGAAAATGGAGGAAACCCCAAGATCTCTCCAGAAACTGTAGATTCTGGAAATAGGAGATATTCTGAGCGGGAATGGATTATTAGATTGCTCTGTGCAGCAGCACCTCCCCGCCCACTGTGGTGGGAACCAGCCCTTTCGCTCAGGTAGGCAGATGGAAATTTGCCTCGGTCCGTCGTTAAGCGGTAGTTCTCATTTAAGGCAATAAAGGCTCTTAATTTCGTAGGGAAAACTTAATGGAGCACTTAGTTCCCATGCGCTGCTTCCCTGACATTTCAGAGTCTTTGAAAGTAAAACTCAGTAACGGGCAGAAGCCTGAATGCCCGGGTTCTCCCGACCCCCTCAGGAAACAAAATAAAGCCGTTTGGAAAAAAAAGAGCAGGTGTTGTGGAAAAGTCAGAAGATGCAAATTCTTCCTTCTCATTAATGACTGCATTTATTCCACGATTCCACCTGTTCACATGGCGTCTCTCCCTCACGGAGACTTCTCACAGCAGATTAAAGCGCGCTTTTATCATTACTCTGAAAGGCGTTTCATAAGGGAACATTAGTTCTCCTACATTATTCTCGCATGTTATAAAAAGTGTCTTTTTAAAACATTAGACAGCAATCGAGATTAATTTAAGCCACATCAAATGCCTGGTTTGCTGGAGCATTCACCGCCACCGCCACATGCTCCTCGCCGCGCCGGCCGCGGGCAGAGCTGCGCTTTGGTTTCCCGGATGGCGAGCAGCCCGACCTCCCGGAGACGATGGAGCTGCAGGGACGTGAGGGTGGTCCCGGCTCTGCTCCGCAAACTCCAGCCAGAGAAACGCAGGGAGATGCTGACCATCGGAGCAGCTCTGACCCAAGGGCTTGGGGCCCAGGGTTGCAGCCCCTAGAGAGGTGATGGACCTCAGCTGCGCTTCTCCTCCAAGCACCGAAATGCCTCCGGGCACTGGGCTCCCAACGCCGGCACTAAGGCAGAGCCAAGGAGAGGGGGTCCGTCACCCAGCCCCAGGAGAGGCAAATCATTTTTCCCAGTGTAGCTTCCACCACTACTGCTGCTCCTGCGGCCCAGGCCTGTGTCCCGCCGTGGGAGATGCTCAGACCTCACCACGTAACTCTTCATCAGCAAGGCTGGACTCGGGCAGCACTGGTGCTCCTGCAGGAACCAGGACCATGGAAAAACCAGAGCCACAACTGTTTCCCCAGAGCCACGGGAACTTTTAATCCTCACTCATT
Organism: Ardeotis arabs; assembly: GCA_011801015.1. NCBI lineage: Eukaryota > Metazoa > Chordata > Aves > Otidiformes > Otididae > Ardeotis > Ardeotis arabs. Next base: position 62,224 of record JAAGAY010134545.1, on the reverse strand, counting down.
TTCACCCAAAGTAATTTCTCTAGGAGCAAAAAGTTTGTAGTGCTTTTAAATATAAATTGTGCCACCTTTATCGACTCGGCAAACAGGGGCCCCACGCTCAGCCCCTGTGGTCGTTTTGAGCTGCAGGGTTTGACCAGAGCAGAGCAATCTCCCCTTCTCGCTGCCTGAGGGGACGGATTCGGCGCTGCTCCACTTGGCATTCGAGCCGCATGCTCCGCGTGGAGGACCCATCAGCCAGATACCTGAAAACACATTTTCGACTCCAGCGAGCAATTGACTTTCAAAGCTTGTGATGCTTGTCAGCGTGTCTCCTAGGGCAACAAACAGACTCCGGAGAGCAGCCAGCCGGGCTTCCCGCAGAAGAAAAAGAGCATGAAGGTAGAAGAAGCTCCTGCTTGTGTTTTAAGGCTATTTATGGACTGTGCGGTACTTGGAGGAGAAAAAAAAACCTGCTGAAACTTTGGTCTGCTTTGGTGGTGCCTTGTTGGAACATCTTCCCAGCCCCGCACCCGTGGGTACTAGGGAGATGCTGGTACCCACACCCGGGCAGCAGCGGGGGCTGTGGGGGATCAGTCCTGGCACAGGACCCCACAAAAACCCCAACATCTGGCAGGTCAACAGCTGGAAGGAAAGCCCAGATGAGCTGGAGGGGCACGGAGGCCTGGGGATGCTCCTGGGCCCCTCTCCAGCTCGGCACGGCTCTGTGGGAAAGGTGCGAGGCTCCCAGGGACGCAGGGCTGCCGCAGAGCGACGCGCTCGTGCAAAGGGCAGGTAAAAGCCGCACCAGCGGTGAGCCCACCGGCTTCCACGCAGCTCTGGGGATCCTCTGATGAAGATGGTTTGTGTGTCACCATCATTCCCTGATTCATTGCTGGGTGACGCACGTTCTCGGTGAAGTCCCTCTTGTTGTTAAGATCTCTGCCACAGGACTATCCCGGTGCAAATTTGCCTGAAACTCCCGAGCACGGCGTGCAGACCAATACCTGCGTTTCCCAGCCGGCTTTCGCAGGCTCGCATGCGACGCCGCCCGCCCTTCCACGTGTGCCCGTTCCCACCATGTGCTTTCTGTCGAGGCGGCAGGATTTTGCCCAGGAGCCGCCCGTGTGGCAAGAGGATGCTGCCGCTTATGGGGCTGGGTGCAGGACAGAGGGGTGTGGGGCTGGGTGCGGGACAGAGAGATGTGGAGGGGTCCCAGGCCCCAGGCAGGGGTCCCGACATGGCTTTCCCGGCACATGGGAGACTGCGGGCAGCTCAAGACCAGCATGGCCCTGAGCGACGCGGATGAGCCAGTGGCATCGACCGATGCTTGCAAAACGTTTCGTTGAAAAGCTTAACTTGCCAGGTTATTAAAAAACCAAGAGAAAAACGGAACAATAATAAAAAAAAAAAAGCGGAGGTTTGCCTTAGCGATGCTGCTGGGAAGTGCTGACAAAGCTGCTCCTGACAAAGCCCCAGCGGGAGCGGGGGAACCGTCTCTTTGCTCTGCCCGTCTCCCGCTGAACAAGGATCACTTTTAATGGGCTGAATACATACAACACTCGGCTGACAACAAAGATGTTAGACTAACCTAACAAGAGAGTGAAACAGAAACAGCACACAGTGAGTAATTAGAATCTAATTAATTTGCATTTCACAAGAGAGTCAGAGATGTCAGAAGGAGAAAAAAAAATATATTCCCCAAGATTAAAGGGCTGGCGGAGGAGAGCGAGGGGGTGATGGAAACCATCGGCGCGGCCGGGACCGACACGCAGCAGCCCGCAGAGCCGGTCGGGATGGGCAGGATTAAATGGGAGCAGGTGGGAAGATGACAGGTCTGGCAGCAGTGGCCAAGAAAGGTGTCTGCGGGTCAGCAAAATCACACCGAAAATACCCAAACAGCAACTTTTTCTGTTGAGCAGCAGCCCTTGCTCGGCAGTATCCTTCCCTCCGCTGCTCGGCGGCTCTGCCAGAGGAAATGAAGGGGTGGGGAGGGGAAAGGCGACGGTGTGGTAAGAGCATCCAGGTCTGGTAGCTGCTGGGAAGGCGGCAGCCACGGCGCAGAGCTCGGCAGAGCCGCTAACAGCGTTACCAACCGCGGCTCCCCTCGCAAAGGCAGCTCCTTCCCAAAATGAGTGCGTGCAATATGTTAATCTTTATGTTCAACACCCTATTTCTTAACACCGGCTGTTCCCGTGAGGCAAGCCGTCCCGGCTCTCCAGAACATCAAGGGAAGATTTACAGCTTGTTTCCATAATGATGACACCAGGCAGAAGATTACGCTGTCAGGGATGCCAGCGCATCCACACAAGCCCTCGGGAAGAAAAACAACCCTCACCCCCCCGCAGCGCTGCGTGGTTATAGGCCCTGCTCCGGCAGCAGCCAGGCCGGCCCCAAGCCGCTTCTCCTGCCCCTGCCTGTCCCGTGGGAGCGGGCACGCAGGACGGGGGGAAATTTGGGGGCTAAACTCAAATAGCACCTACCTGGGCTGCGGGCAGCCACCTGCCTAGTGAAGGGGATGAGGGGTTGGAGACGAGGGTCTGCTGAGCCCCGCATACGAGGTCTCTTTGGATTTTTGTAGAATCATAGAACGGTTTGGGTGGGAAGGGAGCGTTAAAGCCCACTCGGTCCCACCCCCCTGCCCGGAGCAGGGCCATCTCCAACCAGATCAGGTTGCTCAGAGCCCCGGCCAACCTGGCCTGGAATGTTTCCAGGGATGGGGCATCAACCACCTCTCTGGGCAACCTGGGCCAGTGTTCTACAGCCCTCATGGTACAAAATTTCTTCCTTATGTCTAACCTAAATCTACCCTCTTTTAGTTCAAAACCCTCACTCCTTGTCTTATTGCAAGACTCCTCACTGAAAAGTCCCTCCCCATCTTTCCCATCAACCCCTTTAGGCACCGGAAGGCCACTACAAGGTCTCCCCAAAGCCTTCTCTTCTTCAGGCTGAACAGCCCCAACTCTCTCAAATTTTGGGGATTTTGGGGCTGGAAGAGCAGGCGCTGCTCCCAGTTTTCCCTGCTCTGGGCCAAGAGCATCCATCCCACCAGGCATCCATGGGCCAAACCTCCCCAGTACGTCCTTCCAGCGGTGGTTTCCTAACCCAGGTCCCAGGCTCTGCCTTCGCTGCTGCCCTGTCTCCAACCCTGCAGAGCAACATCTGGCACATCTGCGTGCACTGCAGGGGTGGGTGCCAGTGCGGGACTGGCCCGCTGATCCTTACACCTACGGCTGCAGCCCTGGGAGATGCAAACAAAAATCAGATTAAAAAAAAAAAAAAAAATTGCAAATCTGAAGCCTGGCTGCAGGCTGATGGGACTGCAGCAGCCTGGGGATGAGAGACGCAGGGCGGAGGGTGGAACAGGGTCCCCCCAGCCCAGCTCTGCACCCCGAGCAGCGGGGCTGGGGCCCGAGGAAAGAGCAGGCGGCATTTCTGCGCGAGAGGAGCCGGCTGCAGCATGCAAATGGGGGAAATCACCCAGGGCAGAGCTGCAGCGGGCATCACGATGCCGAGGGGGCAGCCAAAAGCACGCGGGCCAGGGGAAGCCCCGGGAAGGGAGAGGTGAAGGGGAGCGGGGCTGGGGGAGCAGGCCTCCAAACTCAGCCGGAGGTTTCCATCCCGGCTGGGGAACCGGCTGCCAGGGCCCCTTCCGCCCCACCGCGGGGCATTCCGGCGCGGAGAGCCAGCTCCCAGGGTTGCCTTTGCTTTTCTTCTCGAAATGCCTTGCCCTCCAATGTAGGCTTGTGTTTGCAGGGCCAAATCAGCACTGTAAACACACCAAGGGGTATTTATTTTTCTTGAAAGCCAAATAACAAAACAGCACATCAGAAGGGACGCAGTTAACTCAGTCAGCTCCTTTCTTTTGCTGGGAATCAAAGCGGTGATTGTTTGAGCAGGTTTCTTCCAGGCAACCCACCACAGCAGTGGAAATGGGCTGCAGGCATCGCTCACGTTACACCAGCTCGCGCAGAGGCGAGATTTTGGGTGGTGGTACTGGGAATGTGCGGGCAGACTGGGGTGTGGCTCCCACTCTCATTGCCATACCCACATCCCTCCAACGAGAGCGGTGCGGAGCCATCGTGGGCAGCACAGCCAACCAAACGGGATGGGGATGCTTTCTGTCTCTGCAAAAGATCCCGTTGGGAGGGATCCCAAGCCCGGCGCAGCCTGGGGATGGCCGGATGGCAGAGCACGGCCAGCAGCACAGCTCCTTCCGCTTTTAAGGCCCCATCCTTTCCTTCTTCCTCAGGCAAAAAAAAAAAAAAAAAAAAAGCAAACAAAAAGAAAAAAAAACCCAAACCCTCCCACAGAAGTAGAAGCTTTTCAGAAAACAAACACACAGAGTGCTATATCTGAAGTCACCGGGCAGCCAGCCACCAGTGGGGCGGCGGGATCCAGCCCGTCATTTGTAGCGCGAGCGCTAGAGCAGCGCTGCCACAACGCCATGAGGTCGTGAGTCACCCAACCGCCGAAACCATCTCCCCAGCCCCGTACCGCTCTGAGGATGGGCAGGGAGCACACACCCCTCACGGCTTGGGGTAGCTCTTCCCCAGAGAGCGGGGGGCTGCCGGGAGCCCCGGTACAGCAAAGCCGGCCACCAGCACGAAGCCTCCTGCCCCGGGAAAAGCCCGGTGCCGCCAACCCCGTCTCTGGGCAGCGTCGCACATGGCAGGGGTGAAGTGTGGACTCGGTGTATGGGTTCGCAGCGATGCTCTGCCGGCAAGCTCCTGCCGAAGGAAGGGCTGCGTGGCCCTGCAAACCCCCACGCTGCCAGCCCCGGCGCGGGCACGGCCCGGGGATCTGGGCAAGTGGGGCAGGCATCACCTCCAGCTTGCGCCACGCTCAACACGAGCTCCCCAGAAAGCTGGAAAACTCGCCGGAGAAATCCCGCTGCCAGTTCTGCCACCAGCCCAATTACAGCTCCGTCCTTCGGGGCCATTCGCAAAGAAAACAAAGAAGATGGAAGATGAGCGCAGCGTTCTCCTGACAGCCAGGAGCTCGGCTGCCGTACATCCCCAGCTCTGGGACACACGGCCGATATTATTCATTGTCCCGTCTCACTTGTCGCTGCTCGGCTCTCGAGCCATCGGGGCTGAGAAGGAGCGGAGGTTCACAGCTCTCCGCCGTGGCGTGGCTCGCCCGCAGAGCTGTCAGCTCGCTAAAGACCCAAATTACACACGTTTACGAAGCCGGATCCACTGCTAAAACCTGAGCGCGTTACTGCCGAGATTAGAGATTCACTGCGGTAATTATGTTAATGTTGATGTGTAGACGGATAACTGGCAGCAAGAAGTTGTTCTGAAATGCCTATTTATAGATCAGGGGGAAAAAAAATAAACCTTGCCATCTCCAGGCAAACATATGGGCTACCAAGGCAGACAAATTAAGTGGGAGATGAAAGGGGAAAAAAGAAAAGGAAAGCGGAGTCAGGCAAACCCTGGGAGCCGGTGCCCGCTCAGCCAGTTCCCGTGGCCCAACGCTTGCAGGGAGGGTGGTTTTGGGGGCTGGGACCTCAGTGGCACCCTGTGTCCCCTGTGCCACCACCTCCCAGGGCTGTCCGCACCCTGAGGGAGCCCAGACTGGGCGCCTTCACCCGCGCCAACACCACCAACCAGCCTTGTTCTGCCCCAAAACCACCCCTCACGCTGTGGGCAGGCCTGGAGCTCCGGGGCACCCTGACCATCGTGCCTGAACGGCCTCTTGCCTAACGGGAGACGGCAGCAGGGCCACTGCAGGGCTGCGGGGAGCCTTGCCAGCCTTCCGGCTGCCCCACGCTGAGCATCACCGAGCATGGTCGTGCCACCCCGGTACCTCCATTCCATGGGGAAAAGCGCCCGGGGAGCGCGGCAGCTCCCGAATCGGAATCCCGGTACCTGCTTGCTGCAGCGCTGTGCCGCGCCTGGCACAGACAGCTGTGTTCTCCAGCTCCCAGCAGAATGCAAGATTTAAATTTTTAGCCGTGTGCTAAATTACATGGGCCGTCAGTCAACTCTTTGGGATGTTTGGAGCAGACAGATTTATACAAACACTCCAAGCTCAGTAGGGCCAGCGCAGCATCTTTTACACCAGGCAAGGAGCAAATAAATCACCATTCCCCTTCCCCCTCTGCCACCACCCTGAATTTTCTCCCAGATATCTTTCAAGCAGGATCACAGAAATTCTTATTCACCATGGAAAAAAACCAAAAGCCCCAGAGCACTGGGGGATGGTGCCTGCCCTTGGCTGACGGGCACCCAGCCCCGGCAGCTCCACAGGGAGGAGCGAGCATCCCTCGCCTACTCAGCCCAGCACCCTCCCAGGAACCCCCAAACCCACCGCAGGGGCTCTTATCACACCCAAAAATGCTGCTTTCCCCCCCCCTCTTTTTTTTTTTTTTTTTTTTAAACTGATGCTGTATAATTCCTGCAGGCTGGCCCAGCGCACTCTTCCAGACTACAACATGCCATTAGAAAACAAAGTGCTTTCTCCACTTGATAGCCGGCCTGTTATTTTTGGAACTGATACATGCAATCACAGTAGCATGGCCCCGGCAATTAGGAAGAAAAGTACTTTTCTTCTCCAGGCCCAATTACCCATCCTGTAATTGACATAATTATTATCTTTCAGTTTTCTAATAATATTTATCGAACACTACAAACTCTCATTCTCAGCAGAGCTGCTCTGGGAGCACAGCAATCGTCGCGTCCCGATGGGCTCGGCGCGGGAAGGAGGGATCAGTAGGGTCTCGAGCAGGGAGAGGACCCCCCCACCAGAGCCATGGTGCCAGGCACAGGGCGCTCCCGTCCCCTCCAGCCCAGCGCGTGGCTGGGATCGGACCCCAGCTCCGCGAAGGAGCCCCCACATCCCCCGGGGAGGGGACTACAGCGCCTTTTCTCCTCAACTCAGACCCTCCTGAATTCCTACAGGAGCTTCCTGGGGATGTCCCACCCAGGCAGCAAACCCCACCTCCCCGCTGCTAGCAGCCCCTCTCCCAGCAGCCAGACGTGTTTTACCTTTCACATATTCCCGTATTCTGGAATGTGTCACGGACAGCAGGCCAGTTACAAGCCCTGAAGCTCCTGAGGGCAGGAGGGAGGGGAGACAGAATAGCTACTCTTAGTTGTAAGGAAAACATGCATATTAATTTAAAACAGGAGTAAAAAAAAAATATTAATTTTAATCTTATTTTGGTTGCCCGAGGGCTGTTGTACCATATGCACAGACAAGTTATGCAGAATTCCTGCATGGAAATGTGCTTGCTAGCTCCTCCATGTTTATCGCCGCAACCAGAAAAATCTGGCGAGCTCTTCCCTTTCCCCTGGGCTCCCCAGGAGCGGTGGCTTGCCCCAGCCCGGCCGGACGGCCCCAACTCCTCCTGCACCTCCCCACCGGCGGGGCCGCAGGGATTGACCGGGTTTCAGAGCCGGGTTCACCCCCTAGGATGACCCGAGCCTCGCAGCCCACGTTCAGGGCAGGGAAGGGTTTAGGGAACCGCAGAGCACCCTCCCTCACCCGCTGCTGGCCTGGTTCCCCGCCAGCTCCCAGACCGGCTCCCTGGCGTGGGGATGGCAGCCCAGCCCGGTGCTGAGCACTCCTCCACCGAATTAATGGCATTCTCCTTGGATGGCAGCTTCCCCTCAGGAATCCTGGAGAGGTTTCCAGGCTGCATCCTGTATCCCAGGGATAAAACCTTCGCAGTGAAGTGCAGTAATGAGAGCGAAAGCTGGGACCTTACCCAGTGCCAGGAGTCCTGGCTCCACTCTCCCCAGTGGGGATGGCCCCCCCCAGCACTGCCTGGGACCCACATCCACACCCAGCTTGCTGGGAATTTGCCCCCTGGCACCTCCAACCCACAGCACCACAAGGGCCACGGGATGGGAAGGTCTGGGACCAGTCACACAGGCTGGGCTGCAGCGGGGTCTGGGTGCGGATGAAAACCTCAAACCCAGATATCCTGGTTTTTTTAAACCAGTTCTGGCAAATAGCTATAAAAACCAGGCCCTGGAGAGATTCACTCACCCTGGCCAGGAAGCCAGGGACAAAGCAAAGCCCACAGCGCCCATGTCCTTAGCTGGCGCTTTATCCTCTGAACCACCCACCTCCTCCGAGCCCACCGGTTTGAGCCACATCCAGAAGCCAAAGGTCTCTTCCAGCCTTTTGAATCCAAGGCATCAGAGCATATTTACCCTAACCACAGCTTTTTCTTGCATAATCTAGATTATTTATGGTCATGATCTCCTAATTGTCCCCGTTATCTGATAAGTGGATGCGGGGAAAGGGTGGGTCAGTCACTCTTGGCAGGGCGCAGCTGTGTTGGGCACCAGACGCTGCTTTTTGAAAGTCCTCCCAGCTGGAGATGATAACGGGCTGATCCTCCTGCCCCCAGCTCACAGGCAGGCCCGAAGGGGCCGGGAACGCACTGGAATTTGCTGTAAAGAGAATTTCTCAGGCAGAGATTGCAAAGATGCACCCGATACATGAATCAAGTTCTTCCATTATCCCCTCTCTAGACTATTACTGCCTAGAATTGAACAAGCATGGAAAAAATACAGCCTTAATCTCTTCCTAAGCTGCTTTTTAGTACAAGTGTTCCTGCTCATGCCAATGTCATCCTCGAATCATCACAGCAGCTCCAGCAACCCTCCCCGGTAGAAAAACCAGGGCTATTTTAAGGAGCAATCTTACATTTCCCACTCCGCTGCAGTCCGGGGGGAGGGCAGGCAAGAAAAGTGCATGGAGCATCCGCCATCGGGTGCCGCGCGTCCGGGAGGGAGGCAGCATGGGGACGTGGGCTCAAGGGTGGCGTTGGTCCTCGGGAGATGCGTTGGGGTGACGGCGGGTCGAGAGCGGGCCCCACCGATCCCCTTTGCCAGCACGGCCAGCCATCGGGCCAGGGGACGCTTCGCTCGCGCCGCTGCGCGACCCGAGGCAGACAATGCCCTCGTTGTATTTAAATCTGATTCATTTCATCTAGGGGATAAAATTAGAAAATCAACCTAACTCCCAGGAGCCTTGTTAAATCAATACAACACACATCAAGCAGACGAGGCACAATGCAAGGCCGAGATAAAATTAGAATGAGTCCCCCTGGGTGGGTTGATATCAGCTCTACATTTCAGAATTGGCAGGCACTTTTGCATAATTTATCAATTACAAACAATTTAATTCATCCGGCATAATGAGTCACAGGGCGGCTTTTGACGAGTCAAATGACACGGAGGCTGCTGGCCGCCGTGGCCGTCGAGAAACACCCGCTTGTGCGAGGCGAGAAAACCAAGTTATGCCGGGAGCCGGGGAGGGCGGGGGACCAGAGGTGCAGCTCCGCTCCCCGGGGCGCGGCAGGGACCCAACCTGGCCTCACGGGACGCGGGTGCCGAAGCGGGGACAGCTCCGCTGTAGGTGAAGGGAGAAACGGGCGCCAGGTGAGGAGCCCTCGCAACGCGACCCACTGCTCGCCCGTCGGCACCCAAGGGTTACGAGCGCTCCCAGCGCTATCTCGCCGTCCCAGAAAGGGAAACACGAAGAGGTTAAGGGTAGGTTATTTGGAAGAACAAAAGTGATAAAAATCAAAAGCATTTCTTCTGCCGAGAGGGAGCCTTTAGAAGGTTATGAAGCATTTCCTTCCTGCAGCCCTCTTTTGTTCCTCTGCCTATTGCCCCGGCGAGGCCGGGGGCCGCCGGCTCGCCCCGTCCCAGCGCCGCGCTGCGTTCTCACAGAGAACAATAGCCATGGCTCCGGGAGAGGGCAGCTCCAGCTGCGCGCCAGCAGCGACACCCCCTTGGAAATGCCTCCTTCCCTGGGCATTTCCCCTGCGACGGGGCACCGGGATCCTGCTCGCTGGCTTTAGTGCTGGCTCGCACAGATATTAAAGCCAAGAAGTTAAGTGGTGCATAATTATGGCATTGTGGTTGCTAATTATAATCCCACAATGAAATCAGTGCTTTGCAGTGGAGGCCACAAAGACCTGATGTTTTGGAGCAGGCTCATTTCTAAGCCCTCAGAATTTCTCGTTCAAAGTGATGAGAACTGGCAAGGAGGATCCAGCGCGCGAGAGAGGCTAATAAACCCCTCCAACCCATTGACCTCCTCCCAGCCCGCCTGCCCGGCAACTCGCATCACCGTGACTTTGATGAAACAAACGCCAGAGAGCCGGCACACGGCCCGCCGAGCGTCCCGGTGCAGCCGAGCCTGGCATGGCGTGCGCGGCTCTGGCTGCGGATCAGCCTTCCGTGGCCATCCGTGGCAGAGCAGCCCCCTCTCCCCACCATTTCAGCCCGGATCCGTCCCTATCTGCTGCTACGCCTCTCCGTAGCAGCCTAATAACTCTGTCGGCTTTATATCCTAGGTGCTTGATTTATTAGGTAATTTGTTTCTCCTCTGTGGCGCTGGCCCGCTTGTCATCCGTGTAATGGGATGATGGAAGCGCAAGCTGTAGACACCAGGCATTAAAAGCTAGGCAAATATGACCTGTCTAAACCTGATGTCCAAAAATCGATTCATAGCAATTCTTGTGCTTTTGGCTTGCCTGAGAAAAGAAATAAAAAAATATACAAAAATTATAGCGCATCACTGGGGCCGGACTCCAGAAGCCAGGATGGCGAGGGGTGCCAGGATGCTGTCGAACCCGGCGGCGGGGTCGGTCCTCTGCCAGCCAGCGAGGAGCCCCAGCGCAGAGGGGATTCAGCCCGGTCTCCGCCCCGAGCTCTTCAGTCACTCCCCAGTTCAAACGACGCCGGGAACTGCGCGTGCACGTGGCCCAGGACTCATCTCAGTGAAACCCAAATGCCTAACGGCTTCTCCGCTGCCACTCCCCGCTCGGTGCCTGCGTCTCCCAGCCCTGGCTGGGGGCGAGGGGAGGGATGGGGAGGGATGCTCAGCACGAGGAGAGGGTGTGGGGGGTCCGCGGCTCCTTCCTGAGGCCGTGCCATGCCCCGCGTGCTCGGGGTCAAGCTACAGCAGCCTGAGCCGTCCCCCGAAGGGTCTGCAGTGGTTTACTGCCGAGTAAATAGGTGCTCATTAAAGCCCGGGCTAGAAACCACAGAGCGCTCTAATTCACACCGTAATTTATATTTATTAAGGTAATTAACCCACTCGGGTAGCTGTGCTGGTGAGCAGCATGAGTCACTGGACTGGGGAGCAAAGCCAGGACCGGGGCTGGGAGGGGTGCAGCTGAGGACCCCTGGGCTCCTGCTTCCAGCCCCCTCTGATCATCTCCCAGCCTGCCCCAGTGCCTCTGCTACCAGACTGGGGCATCCAACTGGAGCAAGGGCCGAGCCGGAGAGGGCCGACATCCACCGCCTCTCCATCAGCAACAGCAGCAGCCTCGGCCGGAGCAATAGAGACGCAAGGCGGATTGGGAAGCTGCGGCACGGCCGGGGCGCCGAGCTGCGCCCAGGATCTCCCACGCTGATAACCACCGGCTGTCGGGGCGTGTACCGCATTAGTAACTCCGAGAGGATGAGGAGGGATGTGCCGCCGGATCCTGGGATGCGTGCGGAGCTCACCCGCCGCTCACCCCGCTGCTGGCAGGCCTGGTTTTGGTGTTGGGAGGTTTGGGTGTAATCCCGGGGATAAGGATCTGCCGCAGCCCTCACTGAGGCAGCCGGCACGCCCTCCCCGGGAACGGCCTCACACCTCCGTTCTCAGCTCCCCCAGCCAAGGCACCACCGGGGTCACGCTGGCTGCCCACACCTCCAAATCCGGCTGGGATAACCCCAAACCATGCTGGTGTGGGTCTCGGGTCTGCCCAGAGCCAGGGGGTTCTCCAAACACCAGTGCGAGAGCGGAATGAGCTGGCGTGCATGGAAAAAAAGTTAATGAAGCCAACCAGAAGAACCCAAAGTTAATGAGCAGGCTGGAAACCATGAGCCAAAACCTGTTTTGGCTGGGGGTTGCCGCCTCGACGTGCCAGACAAGCGGCGAGGCCGGGAGCTCCGGGGGAGGATGCTGCTGCCCCAGGGGTGCTTTGGGGATGAGATGGGGTTTTGTAAATACACAGCTCTGCCCCGGCCTGGAGAAGGGCTGGTTGGGTCCAGGACGGGGCACCTGGCTCCAGCCCCGCTCGCTCTGGCTCGCGCCGCCCCTCTCCCTGCCGTGCGCCCGCTGAAGGGTGCACAAAACCCGCCCGAAACACAGCCTGGTGCTGCTTTGCACACCTGAAAAACGCCCGGGGAGCGAAAGGGAGAAGTAAAATCTGATTTCAGAACTTTCTGCCTTTTTTTTTTTTTTTCCCCTTGTTATTATTTTTATTAGCCTCTCTGCTTTGGCTGCGAGGCCTCTCGGAGAGAATGGAGTGTCGCGTGGGTGTTACCGGCTGCTGGCGCTTACCCCGCTGCCGAGAGAACCGCCAATTACTAATTTCATGGAGATAAGCCATTCTGAAGGAGGAGAGAGAGAAAAAAAAATTAAAAAAAAGAAGAAAATATCTCAGCTTTGAAATGCGGAAGGCGCCTTCATTGATTTATTTATTTATTTGTTTCCACGACAGCTCGCGGGGGCGCGGGGACTGCTCAGTTCAGTCCCCAGACAGAGGGAGGGGAGCAGCGCCTGCGGGCCATCGCGGAGTTACCAGACAGAGTTACCATGTACATGTCTGCGTGTTCACACGCACATGTGACCCCGTGCCCACGCGTGTCCCGCGTCGAGCTGGGTGTGCTCCCCAGCCCTGCGAGGCCCCAGGCCGGCGGAGGGGCCGCAGCCGCAGCGTCCCATCGGCTCCCACCCATCGCCTGCCCGCCGGCGCGAGGCGATGCCCATCCGGGCTCTGGCCCGCCAGCCAGCTCCCACAGCCCCGTCAGCTCCGAGGGCATGGGCTGGGGAGGGAAAATAATGGGGCACGGAATTAATCTGGGTGTAGTTTGCATTTTTATTGCTCTAGCCTCAGATTCCAGCCTACAGAAAGGTTTCAAAAAGGATTAGATGCCATAAAACCTTTAATAATCCTCCCACATCTTACGTTTAATTATTGTTTTTACACATGCGGAGCCAACATGCCTGTAGCGAGCAATCAAGTATCACATGCCACTCCTCCTGCGTCTCTGCTCTCCCGCGCCTCTCCAGTGGTATTAAACCTGCACCCAGTTTTCCACGGCTCATCCCTGCCACGACTGGGAGCTCTCCTTCTTCCGCTGCAGGAGCTGGAATGGTGCCGGATGGGTGCGCGGCCCCTAGCGCGCTCTGGGACGGGGTGGTGGGGTGGGACGGGCGCTCCCCATCCTCACCAGAGCTGCTGAAACCACACTTGGCTGGGAATTAAAAAAACCCTCGTCTCCAATTATCAGCCGCCTGTTTGGAAGGAACAGTTTGTCGCTAATTTGGTGCCATCAAAATTGTTGCTGTTTCTTTGGGGAAAAAGAAAATCAGACCTTTTAATCATTTTTTCCACCTCAACAGCTTTTCCTCAAGCTGAACAGCTGTGGAAAGGTTTCATCTGTAAGAACGGTTAAAGAGTAAAACACACCCTGATCACTTTTTGGGTGGGATTTTAGAGGCTCCGTTATTTATAACACACCATTTAAAAGCACCGCTGGAGCGCCCACCGCCCTTTGAGAGCGAGGAGCTCGGCCTTGCACCACGAGCAGTGGCTGTGGGGACGGCACCGGTGCCTGAGCCGCGGGGACCGATACCAGCGTGTGCCCAGCGCCGCTTGGGGCCGCGGGGAAACGCTCCTGTGTGGCCCCCGTGCCACACCGGGGGCCAGACACGGGGGCTGCGGCATCTGACGTGGATAAATAACTCCATCGCTGCAGTCGCTGCTCCATTAGGCTCCCAGTGAGCTGGTTTATGATGATGATGATGATTATTATTATTTTTATTATTGTTGTTGTTGCTGTTATCGTAAGTGCTGCTTCCCCCATCTCCTGCAGCACGGCTCGGCGGAGGAACGATTTTTGCCCAGTTATTTCTGGGCTGGTGGAACCAGCCGAGGCCAGAGCAGCTCTTCCACTACCCCACCTGCTGCTGCTCCCCTGGGACAAGGCAGGGTTTTCCAGCTAAACCCTGTTTCTTTAGGATTTTTCCCCATTTTAACTCCGGACCAGGGATGAGCTGGGACGGCCCCAGTGAGGGCTCCCCTGGTCCCCTGGGGGCTGGGAGGATGCTCAGGAGCTGGTACCCAAAACCATCCGCAAGCGTGGCCTGGGCAGGCGTCACAGCCCCCAAGCCCGTGGTGTTGGTGGAGGGATCAGCCCGTGGGTGACCCCCCTCAGCCGGGGAAGGACAGACAGAACAATCAGGCGTTTCTTTCCATCAGAGGCAGCGTCCCATTCAAACATCGCCCTCCGAGTTGTGCGCACACAGCAAAAACCAGAGCGCCCGGCTCCCGGCCAGACAAAGGGAGCCTGTGCTCCCGGGATGTTTTATTCATGCACAGTCTTGAAGCGCAAACAAGCCCGGCTATTCTGCTGCCCCGGCCCCAGCGCAGCCCAGCCTTTGTGCTCCACGGCTGAAGAGACGGGAATTGCAGAGAATCCTCCCCAGGCTTCCCCAGGCAGGCTGGCTCAGCACCGGGAACTGCAGCTGCTGTTCCAGTGTCACAGTTTATTGCACTGGTTTGCCTGGCTGCTGCACTGGTCGCGGGCTCCGCGGAGGACCAGCGCTTGGTGCCTCCAACGTTGCTACCAAGCCCAGCCCGGAGCATCTTCCCCGGCGAGGACGCGGGAGCCATCCCCTGCTCCCAGCCCGGCTTCCAGTGGCAAGCAAAAGCCGCTTGCAAACAAAGCAGTAATAGAAGAGGCAGCCTTAGTCTCACCCTGATCGTTTCTAATTGAATATTAATACTGCCTTGATCCTCCTTTAATGCTCCATTTAATTTGAATGTTTGTCTTATTTTCGTTTCGGGCAAAGGATTAGCCGTCCTGGGCGCACGTGGTGTCGGGCCACGGCTACTGCGAGCAGGGCCGGAGAACGATCTCTACACAGAAATAATCACAAATTCAGCAATCAGAGTGCTCGGGGCAGGGGGTCTGCGCCAGTCCACCCAGTGCTGGGGGTGGCATCACCCCAGACCTGCTCGGTGGGATGGAGTGGAGCCACCCCGGGGCAGGGGATGTGGGGGTCTCAGGGTGGGGGACGTGGAATAACCCTGCAGAAGCGCCAGCCCGAGGGAGGTGACCACACAGATTTGGAGCAGAGGCTGCACATCTCACGACTGCACAGTGACTCACGGTGGGGAAAAGCCCATCGGCCACAGCAACGGCAGCTCCAACCCAGCGCCCAAGGGCTGGCCGCAACGCACGCTGTGACTTCGCTTTCCTGCTCGAGCCCTCGCTCAGAATCCACAACACGTCTTGGGGCGTGGGGCAAGCAGGCACTGGGTGGAAATAAGAAGGTGAAAAAAAACCCATTAAAAAATACTTGTGATGCGAATGGGTGGCACTTTGCACTCTGCCCTCCCCGCAGCCCTCCACGTCCCACATAGCACGCTCCCCCAGCACGGTCCCGGGCTCCCTGGCCCATGCCGTCCCACCTGGTTTCTCCAGGAGCACTCACAGCTCTGCAGCCACAGAAGGACGTTTGGTAATGCTTGAGTAATGGGCCGGTTTGATCCCTTCCAAAATCACGATAGCCCCGAAGGATGTGCCAGTCAAGGAAGACGTTAGCGTGGAAGGTGTGAAGCGAGCAGAGCTCCTGCCAGAAATACCGGAGGAATTAGCAAATTGGGTTGCAGCTCTCAGGTGAAACCATTTATTGAGGATGGACTGTTCCTTCTTGTAATCCTCTGTCATCAGCCCTCGCTGTGAAAATTTAACTGTGTCAGACTGGGGCGGCGCGGTCAGCCCCAGGGCTGGTTCTGTGGGCAGAAAGACTCATCCGTTGCCCAACGCTATTTGCAAGTCAAGTGCGTTTCTTTCTTCGTGTTGTAATTGCTGAGGGCTGGGAATGCCTTACTAAGCAGCGAGCGGCGGCGGGGCTGTCTGGTGCTGAGGTGTGCCGAGCTCACACCGGTCCCATGCCAAGCTCACACTGGTCCCATGCCGGGCTCACACCATTCCCATGCCAGGCTCACGCCATTCCCATGCCAAGCTCACGCCAGACACTAACAGGACGGAAAGCTCGAGCAAGTCTGCTGCTCGCCCCTGCTCCAGAGGGACTGGCAGGAACAGCCTGGCCAGGGAGAGCTGGCACAGGGAAGTTTGACACCCTAATATTTGTTTGAGGGAGGTTAACGTGGGCAATGCTCAGAGTATATAAACACCTGGTGACTCAGAAAGCAGAGAGAGAAATGGCCTTTCCAATGCAGAGCCAACAAAACAGGAAAGCCATCCCAAAAGGAAAGGGATAGAAAGATGTGCTGCAACTGCCCTCGCTGAGCTCCTGGTTATTTATCAGGAAAAAAAAACCTGGTGAAGAAGGAAGCTTAGAAAGAAGATGTAGCAACTCCCAGGTGAGGGAAGCTCTGGCCTCCAAAGTCAGGAGCACGAGGAGTTCATCTGGGGTTATGTCAGACCTGGTGACACACAAAGCTCTGCCCTTCAGCGCTCCAGCCTGCGTGCCAACCTATCGCTTTGGCCGCCGAGCGGTATCGCATCCCTGCCTCCTCCTCAGGACACCGCGCGTCTCTTCCTCCGACTGCCTCTAGATGCTCGGCTCTTTGGAAATTAGTTGCCCTTCTCTTTGGGCTTTTGATGTACCCCGGGAGGAGGGTGCGTGGTAAGAGTTGCTTCACTGCTGCTTGTGCAACCTCGCTGCAAATCCCTTATTATTCGTGATGGTATCTTGCCACTTGATATGCATAATAGCTCAAAGGTACCGTTGACTACATTTTTCCAGCTCTTTGATGTGCCAGCGATAACTTGTTTCTGTTTCACAGCCATTAAGCGAGGTGGAAATCATTACACTGCCTTAAATGTGGGGTTTGTCCTTTAATCAGCGTTGTTCTGGTTCCAGGCTCGGTGTTGCAACCTGTCATAGGTGGAAAATATCCTCCTAACCCAGGTTAACGATCCTGGAGGAAGTGAGCACAGCTGAACCGAGTTTCTTCAAGGTCAGAGATCGAGGACCAAATCCTCCCGGGAGACTCCAGCATCCCGGGCGGGTTGCAGTGGCTCCCAAGTGTGTTGCACGCGTGGTGGAAGTACCCGCGGCGCGAACCAACCTCCCCGTGCAGCAAATGCACGGGTATGGGCGAGAGCCACCCAACGCAGACCCCACGCATCCACCTGGTGACATTCCCTTGGAGTTTTCAGGCTGTATTTGTGAAAATAAACTAAACAGGCCACTTCTCGGGTCGGGCTCAGACTTGCAGGGTGCACGGTGTTGATGGCAGGTCAGCATCTCTCAGCCCCCAGCCGCAGCCAGGCGGTTGCTGTAAAAGGAACTGTAAAAGCTTTTTGCTGCTCCAGAGAGGGATGCTGCACCCTGGCAGCCCTTCTCACCGTGCCTCACCACCCCTCAGCCAGAGCTGGCCTCCAGCCGGCTCCGTGCGCCATGGCCTGAGCACCAACACCCCTCTGCCATGTGCTGTCCCCAGATGGGGCACGCAGGTCAGGCGCCTGCTGCCGGTAAGGATGTGTCGAGAGGAGGAGGAGTGTGCTGGGGCACGCCATGCTGCACGGCGTGGAGCAAGGACGGAGCTCCGGGCACAAGGGCACCCGAAGGGGCCTTACAGGAGCAAGGACGTGGAATGAGGGGACACGGAGCGTGGGAGAGGCTCCCCGGGCAGAAGACACTCAGCAGCCGGCAGCAGGGAGCCTGGCGAGCAGCGGGCCATGCTCCGCGCAGAGCCCCTCGAAAGCCAGTGCGGATTTCAAACGAAGGCTGTATTTGTTTTGCAAAACCTCAAACCACCCCTCCCAAGAGTGTAGGGCAGAGACAAGTGGAAATGGGAAAATCTTCGCCCGTTAACCCCTCCATGCCCGGGGCCGGAGCGGGAACAGGCGGCCCGCGCCGCGGAGGGGACCAGCAGAGCCTGGCTGGGCTGCCCACGCCGCAGCGGCTGCTCTGCTCACCTTTGTCTTTCACGCTCGTTCGAGGGCTTGGCAAGCGAGGACTCGGTTTCGTTTCCTGCTTTTTTGCAGCCTCGGCATGTTTAGTTTGGCCTCCCGTGTTTTGCAACACGAAAGCCTGGTCTATAAATACATCACCTCACGTCTCTGAGGGCTTTGTGGCGTTTTCCTGCCTGCGCTCCTCATCCCGTTGGGAAGGTCAGGAGTCGGGAGGAGTGCGTGGAGCTGGCTCCGGTGATGCCAGCAGAGCAGCTCTGTGCCCAGCACAGCACTCTGGCCCCTCCGGAACCCTGCTTGACTTGCAGATTTTTATCACGGCCAATACGTCTCTTTGCACAAGAGGAAGGGGAGGTTTTTGCGGCGCTGAGCTGGTCACAAGCCTGGGGAGGGGAGCTCGGGGTCATGGTGGTGCTGGACCCCAGAGGGCTTTGGCATCACTCCTTCCTGGGGGTCCCACGCACCGGCAGGACCTGCCAGCAGCAGATGTGTGGCCACAGTCCTCCCCCAGGCTGGTGCGCCCGGCTCGCCCCGCTGATGCTCCTGCGCCAGCCCGGGCAGCGTGCCACCGAGCAGCCACGCCGGGGCAAGCAGGCCTTGCAAAGGGTAAACACGGTAGCAGCCCAATAATTAGGGCTCTAATTCAGCAAAGCATCACCACTTATAAGGCACCTAAGCATGTGCTTAGCATTAATTACACGCTGAAAGATCTTTCCTGAATAAGTACAGATTTAAGTCTGTGTTTGCTATCTCCTGTACTTAACTGTGATTCAGCTGAACGCCTACCCTACCTCTTCATTTCCAACAACCCCAAAGCATCACGAAGTGACTTCAGAGCTCAGCTCCAGCACTGGAAACCGAGCATGCACTTCTCTCCGCAGGCTTGCTTTGTAGATATGAAAATAAATATCCTTTGGATTCTCACAGCTTTGTTTTCCTGATAGCACTTCCCTCCCTGCACGCCAGCGGCTTCCAGGCTGATTAGGAGCTGGCTCTGCAGAGACCTCGCGAAATGGCTTCCCTGACAGAACCAGATACTTGGGGGAGAAAAGAGAGAGACAGAAAACACCTTGGTAGAAACTGCCCTGCTGCACGATGCGGAGCTGCGCTGGCCCCGCTGCACCCAGTCAGTTTTTCCACTGTATTTGCATATCTCTGCTGTTTTCTCGCCGCCCGCGCCTGGCCGCCTTTTCCTCCGCGCCGTTTCAGCTCGACAGTGGCGTGTGAACCAGAGCTGGGGCTGCCGGCGGTTTTCTCCCTGCCGGAGGTGCACTGCTGCGGCTGCGGCCGGAACTCCTCCTGTGCCCCGACTGCGCCACAGCCGGACCCCGTGCCGGTGGCCGAGGGGAGGTGAAACCCAACCGGCAGCAAAAATAACGGCGGGTGCAGCTGGTAAATGATAAGGGTGCTGGTTGGACCCAGCTGCCCCCAGCGTGGCTTCCGCTTTCAGCATCATTTCTTTAACAAATCAGAGCGAGGGTTTTCAAGAGAAAAGGGTTTGGATGCAAGGAGTTTGGGGGTTTTGCTGCTGAAATTCCCCAGGGAAACATCCAGAAAGTCCAGCGGAGCCGCTCGGCTGCGGGATAATTTGGGCAGGCAGGGCCCCCGCCAAGGAGAGCCCAGCGACCTGCCTGGAGTCGTGTCATTTTGTTCATGAAAGTCTCTGAGGGTTTTTTCAGTCGAGTTTCTGTGCAAATTACACGCTGTGGCGTGTGTGGCTCTGAAACACGGTTTCAAAATGGGCTGCACCTCGCCAGAGGGGCTGGTTTTCCACGAGAGGCTCCTGCGTAGCCCCCAGCGTGGCCCTGCATGGCCGAAGGATGCTGGATGCCTGGTCCCTCCCCGTGCATCACCCACCCATCACCTCAGCTCGGGCTCCTCCTGCCCTCTCGCTGGCCACAGACTCTACTGATGGGGCCACCCGACCCGCAGCCCTTGCCCCAGCGTCCCCAGTGGGAGCGGGCTGCCCAGGCCCATGTGCTGCTGGGCTTCGAGTGCCCCCAAGGATGGAGGGCAGAGAGGGTGGTTCTTTGCTCCTTTTCTTTTTTTTTTTTTCCAGAAAGAGAGTGAATTTTAACCGAACAAACAAAGAAGGAAAGCTCTGCTAATGAGACACAGATGAA
Organism: Ardeotis arabs; assembly: GCA_011801015.1. Taxonomy (NCBI): domain Eukaryota; kingdom Metazoa; phylum Chordata; class Aves; order Otidiformes; family Otididae; genus Ardeotis; species Ardeotis arabs. The sequence continues at coordinate 42,201 of JAAGAY010134545.1, read as the reverse complement.
TCTCGGCTGGCTGGGAGGGTGTTAGGGGAGCTGTTTTTCCAGCACTAATAACCAGCCTACAACAAAGAGCGAGGCTGATATTGTTTGTTATTGTTAATAGATGCTAATGATAACTTTATCTGCAGCTCCGAGAGGCTCCTGGCTGTCAGCGCTGGGACGGTGTGTGTCGCACGCGCTCGCAGGGCTCCCAGCAGCATCCAAAACACGGTGCCGTGGGTCCCAGCAGACACAAGGCGCTGACCCCAAACCTGGGGCAACTCCATGTGCTCGCCGCTGTGTATGGCCCCTGCTCCCACGCGCTGCTCCGTTCCACTGCACAGCTCATGTCCCGTCGCGGCTCTGCGAGGAGCTCTGCGTGGCGGTGGCCATAGCGAGGGTGATGCACAGCCGGGCTGGGTACTGGGGCGGTTTTCCGGCCCCACCGTGGGTAACCCCCATGTCCACCTGGGAACGTGCCCTTGGAACCCGGCACTGCGGAGGCGGCACCGCCGCGGGCGTGCGAAAGCGGGGCTGGCCCGCAGAGGTACAGCACGGCGGCAGGGCATGAGTAATTGGGGTAGGATGGGGCTTTCCCGGGCAGAGAACGCAAAATCAGGGATTTTTGTGTTTGCATTCACATCTCCTTAACCCTGCAGATGGGTTAATGCTTTTGTAAAAGTACATCTGTTCATCGTCAGGCTCAGCGCTCTCATTCGGTTGCCAAAGCCGCTTGGATATTTGTAAAACAAGCCAAAAAGAACCCAAAACTCAAGGACCCAAACATTTCAGGTTTGTCAATTACAAAGGATCAAAAATAAACTGAATCTGCGGTCACGGCCCCGCGCAGCACCCTGCACCGGCAGGACCGAGGCGCGTCCGTGGGTGTGGGAGGTCAAGGCTCCGACAGAGCAGAAAACCTAGGCCTTGGCCTGAGGCGAGGTCTAGACCAGCAAGGATTTTTTAATTTTGCTTTTAAGTTTGCTCTAAAATGACTAACTGGCTTTTTTTCGTAGCTAGATCATTGCCACGGGACGGGTTGGTGCTCCCAAGAGCCGGGCTCTGGTCGGCCAGTGAGGGATTGCTGCTTCCCCCTGAGCAAGGCGCGCGCCCAGCCTCCTGGCCGGCTCCCGTCTGTGCCTGCAGGCAGCACCCAGCTGCTCCATCGCTGTGTTCAGGAACTTAAAATGAAATAAAGGCTCTGCAGGAATTGGGCACCAGCATCAGCAGGGCTGTGCGAGGCAGGGACTGGAGCGCGCTGGTCAGCAACTTTGCTGCTCTGCTGCAAGAACACGAAACTCTTTAACGCAGCAAGGCTGTGAAGGAAATCCACCCGAGGCCAGCAAGATCGGCGCCTTCCAGTGGAGCGCCAGTGGCAACTGGTCCAGCTGGGAGGTTAAAAAATAAAATGAAATCCTCATCCTGTAAGAACAGGTTCCAGCCTCGTGCCCGTTAGCAGTAACTGAACGGCGTGGGGCTGGGAAGGGCGATTTCCTGGCGCAGCAGCAGTGTGATTAGGGATGGCTTCAGCTCTGCCCGCGGGCTGGAACGGCTCGGCCTAATTGGGAGAGAAACGCTGGGCTTTGGGCAGGGAAAGGCTTCGCCGGCATCCCCAGCGAAGCCACGGGGAGCTGTGACAACCAGAGATGCACGAGCGCGGCTGAAACTGCAGGGACTTTGGGACGGGTCTGCACGGTATGGCATGGCACAGCATGGCACGGCACAGTGCACGCACAGGTCTCGCCAGGCACGGGAGCTCTGTGGCACCGCTAAGGCTTTTACGCACCATGAGAACCTCTTGAAAGCCTCACTGTGAGCAGGGGGTTGTAGAGCTCTGAAGAAAGCTGAAATAAAATATTTCCCCCTGTGCACGTGTCAGGGAAGCAGCAGTCCTGGGCTAAATGGGACGGGCTGTGCCGTTTTGCCGTATCATTTAGCTGCGCTGGAAATGAAGGATGAAGGTGATAAAGGGTTTATTTTAGCAGGCAGCAGCCACTAACTGCTCGGTAATGCACCGAGGAAGAGCTCAGCTCCGCCATCCCGTTTCCCATTCCAGTCACGTGCCCCCAAAATTGCAAATGGAGATTTGTTACATTTCATTTGCTCCCATCCCTGGGAAGCCATTTGCGATGAGTTCGCGTCTCCCAGGAGGCTCTATTCCAATCAAAGTGAAAAGAGAGGAGGAAAAAAAAAAAAGTCACACTACGCCGGATGACAATGATATCTCAGTGCCGATCTGGGTGCTGACTGGCGCTACACGTTTTAATAACAGCCAGCCCATGTGCAGCCGCAGAGCTGAGGGACCGCTCCTGGGCCGGGAGGTGCTGAGGGACCACTCCCGGGCCAGGAGGTGCTGAGGGACCGCTCCTGGGCCGGGAGGTGCTGAGGGACCGCTCCTGGGCTGGGGGATGCTGAGGGACCACTCCTGGGCTGGGGGATGCTGAGGGACCGATCCTGGGCCAGGGGATGCTGATCAGTGTGGCTCAGCCCCAATCTCTCCCCTGCGCTGGCTGCTCCAGGATGGATCCCCACCACCCTGGGTTTCCAGCTTTCCTCTTTCTCCCTGAGCATCATCTTGAGCTGGGCAAATAAAACCAGGGCTTTGCTAAACTCAGGGAGGAGAGGCTGAGCATCTGCTTCAGGTTTAGCAATTTTAGCCTTCTGTTGGCCTGCGCTTTACCAATGCTCATTAACCAAATACACACACAGAAACCAAAAGCAGAGATGGCTGAGGCTTGGCCTCTTTTTTTTTTTTTTAGTTCCCTCTTTTAAAAAAAAAAATATTGTTTTGACTTCAGAGCAGTTTTGTGGGCTGTGGTCTGGCGTTATTGATCAGGGCATGTTATTCTGGAGCAGGAGGCTGCCTGACACACTGCCTGCCTGCTGCTAAATTGAAATCTCCTAATCTTTCCAATCCTTTTAAGCACTAGCAAATGAAAAGGCAGCCCGTTGCGGAAAATCTCTGCTCAAGGGGAAGCCACGCAAGATCCAGCAGAGCGAGAGCACGAGCTGCTGTGGGCCGGAGGGGACGCGCTGCCTCCGCTCGCTCCCGCTCGGGGAGGCCAGAGCGGGGTTTGCTCCTCCCGGGATGCCCTTGCTCCATGCAGGGGATGTCCCCGGCGTGGGGGCTGAAGGATTCAAGCGAGGGACATCGAGCCCTTGTTAACACAACCTTGCTGAGGGCAGGGGCTGGCGGTGCTGCTCCGTCCGGCACACGCGGTGCTGCTCCAGCACACGCGTGATGCTGCGGGCGCCAGGGGCTGCCCTCCTGCACGGCTGGTGATGAGGGGCTGCGGGGAGCCCCCAGCATGGCTGGCAGTGGTCTCCCGGGCTGTCACACAGGACAGGGGACTTGATTCTGGTTTGCGGCCGAATTTGAAGCTGGGTAACTGCATGCTCAGGCCGCCGCGGGGTAAACCGTGAACGGCTGAGGTTGGCTGGGCTGGGGGCATGAGGCTGGTCCTCGTCCCACCCATAGTGCTCCTTACTGTGACATAACAGGGGCTGCCCGGGGCTGACTCGGGCGAGCAGAGACCCCCGCTCTTCATCAGGCTCATTCCCTCCTCCCCAGTTAGCATATACCACTAATTACACACTGCAAGTTCTGCTGTCCAGAGGTCTACTGAGTCATGGCAGCAAGTTAGAGCTCTGGGTACCAGGGCAATGTGCTTTTTAGTTCACCCATCCCATAATAGCAGCAGAACAGGGGGAACCTTCCCAAAAGCAGCAGACCTCCTGCTGTCCTGCGGCGTGTGCTGCCTGCACCCACAGCCCCCGAGCCGCCTGCGCTGGGAGCGGGGTTCCTCCCGGACACTGGTGGGTGTTTGCAGCACGGGAGAGCTAATTCCCAATTTCATCCTGGCTGGTGCCATGTCCCCCGGGCAGTCCTGCCAGCAGCGACCAGCTGCCCCAGTCCGGCAGCATCTGGGGGTACAAGCGCTGCCACGCCAGCTGAGGTTAGGGCAAAGCAGGGAGCTGCAGGCACTTCCCAGCCCCTTCATGGCCCTCAGTCCCCGGCTGAGATATTTAACAAGTTTTATTAGGGCAGAGCGATAATTGGATTTAACCCTGCAGTGCTGAGCTGTTGCTGACAGATAGATATCCAAGGCGGTGCGTGCGTTAGGGAGATCGATGCGTTTGCACAAAGGGCCGACTTAGATCACATCAGTCTTGGGAAAGCAATCTACCCCAAATTTCCTGGGAAATCCAGGACACCACAAAGCTACCACCTCAGGAACGCTGTGGTTAATCTCTAAATCCTGTTCCCAGCCCATACAAGGCCGTCCCTGCACCCCTCTCCCTCCAAGGGGTCCGTGCGCTGGGGCCACCCCGGGAATGCCGGGCTCGGGGGGACGCGAGCCGCCGGGCACAACTTGGCCTGCTTGTATTTTTAGTGTGTGGCTCTGGGAAAAGGAGCGGGTGTTCATTAACCTGCACAGCCAGGAATAACAATCGCCTTCCATCAGGCCTCATGAATAAGTCGCACCATCTGATTTAGTTATTTATATCCTTCCTGCTGGTAAATTAATTAATGTTTCATTTGCAGCACAGGCAGCCCGTAAGACTGCTTCTCCCCTCTCTGAAAGTGGGCATGTTACAGTGTCATCTGCTTTAAAAGGTGCTTTTCCTGGGAAGATGGATGGCAAATAGGGATCGCTCACCCACCGGTGATGCTAGGTCACATCTCACTGTGCCAGGAGTGCCCAGGGCCATGGGAGCTTGGGGAGCAAGAGAAGATGCCTAAAGGTGCAAAAGAAGACCTCTGAAGGACATCCTCTCCAGGACTGCGGGCGCTGAGAGTGCCCCTGCCAAGAGGGATGCGGGGCGGGGGGCTCGGCCAAGGCCACGGCTCCCCTGGCATCTCGTCCTGGTGCTGGCTCCGGGCTTTCGCACGCCTGCGCTCAACGGCCGCAGTAGGAAACACCAACAGCAGCGCGTGACTCCCTCGGGATGGAGATAAGAAGCTGGAAAAATAAACTGCACTGCCAGGATCGCAGAGGCGCTCGGGGCTCTCCCCGGCTGCTTCCCTTTCCACTTTCGGAGCGCTTGCCTAGGGACTTTAGCATGGATTAAGGGAAAAATGTTTTGCTGGGGAAGGGCTGGCAGAGGGCGAGCGCTGGCATCCCCCGGCACAGCTCACCGAAGCACCACGGAGACACCCCATCGTCTTGCCCCGCTCAGGTCCCTTCCAGCTGCCGGCTGCATGTCCCCACGCCGCGGGCAGCGGGCGAGCCGGCCGGGGTGCCAGCGGACGGCAGCACAGCTCCCGTTTGATTATTTGCTTACGGCATCCTCATACGTCCCATGATTTTTCAGTGCAGACTGCTGCGGTTCATTTGCTTCGCCATCAGCTTGTAGGAGACATTCTGATGCCAGCCACATTTTAATTTCCTCAAAAAGCGTGTTTTACATGAGCTAAGTACAGATGATGGAGTCCTGGGAGATCCCCGTCATCCCATGAGAGACCCTGCCCAAAGCCACTGCGCTCAGCCGTACCTTCCACGGCAGGGACCCCGCGCGTCCCTGCACAGGGGCCCTCCAGCTCAGCGTGCTGCTGACGGCGGAGCTGCCACGTGCTGATGTAGGCTGGGGACTGTTTTTTTCCAAGGACTATCCCTGGGTTTTCCACGCCTTACCCACGGCACGCCCATCCACAGAAGCGTTGTGGCAGGGAGGGGTGGGCAGGGCGATATTAAGAGAAACCCTTCAGCCGAGCGACCCCCGCGCACGTGGAGCCACCGGTGCTGCTGGGTTTTGAGGGCAGGGATCCTGCAGCGTGAACCCTGCCCGGCCAGGGGAGCATCCCGGGACCTCCCACAAACCTCTCCAGCCCTCCTTGTCCCACACCCGTGAAACCAGCAGCAAACTGAGAAATGAAGGATATGGGAGAGAACCAGAGTGGCAAGCCCGGAGTCCTGATTTTTGGTTTGTTTTTTAGCCCTAACTTCTGCTATTTGGGATGCCAAGCGTGATTCATGATGATGGCCCATGCCAGACACGGGAACTGTGCTCTCCACCGTAGCAGCGTCACCCACTCTGGCGTGGGTTCTCCTTTGACTCCTCATTTTTTGGATGCTTTAAAGATGATCAGCAACATTTTCATCTCCTCAATACTTCCTCCTTTCTAAACATTGCAAAGATAATGAGGATATTCCTCTCTAGGCCTCCCTTTCTCACCCAAAATCTCTCTTCTTGACCAGAAGGATGGTTCCAGCCCTTCCCCTGCCAAACCTGAGAGTGTCCCGTTTCAAGCCCTGGTTTTATTTATTTATTTTTGGGGTGATCTCATCCGTGGGTCTGTCTGTGCAGGGGTGCAGATGCCGCAGCTCACTCGGCTCTCAGCCCCCGTAAGCCGCGGTGATAAAGCCGGTGCTAGAGAGATGTCGCTGGTGATGGTTAATGCGGGAGCCTAATGAATATGAATAGTCTCTTCATAAATGTAGCTTTGTGTCATTAAATTCCTTCACACCTCACTGATCACCGAAAGGTTACTCAGAATTAAATGTAAATCACATATTTACTGGTACGAAACAGATCAGTGTGTCATTTTTTAAAAAACATCTAATTTAATAATGGTGCAATCTCTCCCCAGCCAGGGCTGGGTGAGGGATCCGCGGCGGTCTCTCACGCGGGGTTTGGGTGGAAGGTGACACGGATCTCACGTGACGGGCGATTTACACCGTTTTCTTTCCAAAACGGTAGACTTCAGTTCTTCATCATGTCAGTGGCCCGGAAATGAAAGGAGTTATTTCACCCATGTCACTCCAGATAATTAAAGGATTAAGGAAAGGCTTCTGTTGTGTTAGGAATTAAGAGGCTGGGGCTGGCTGCGGTGGGGGAGCACCGGGGCCGGCAATGCAGATCCCCGCGGCTGCCGGAGGGGCAAACAACACCCCCCACCCCAAATGACAGCTATCAGCATCCCAGAACTGCTCAGGACATCCCCAAAGACCACCGCACACGCGTACGCTGCGTAACGCAGAAGCAGGCATGCCTCTGTTGTGGTTTTGTGGTCAAAGCACAGGATTGTGCCAGTTTTCCACGCTAAGCCCGTGCAGCATCTGACCCCCTGTCCTGGTTCCGGGTAGGACAGGGTTAATTCTCACCTGAGCTGGGAGAGGAGCTGGGCATCAGGATCCACTGTGAGTTACTGTACTGGAAACAACATGCTACAGTATTCTCTGTTATTGGGGTTTTGTTTGTTTTCCATCTGTTTTCTTTTCCTCTGTTGTTCTCTTAAACTACTTTGTCTCAACCCATGAGTTTTGCCTGCTTTCTTTTACCAATTCTCCTCCCGGTCACACTGCAGGTAGTGGGGAGTGAGTGAGTGACTGCGTGGTGTTTTAGCTGCTGAGCGGGGCTAAGCCATGGCAGTTCTTTTGGTGCCCAATGTGAGGTCAAGGAATTTGGGATAAGGATATTAATTGGGAGCAGAAATGGGCAAAACATAGACTGAACTCTGCTGAAGAGCAAAATGATTGCGGGGGATTTGTGTTGTTCTAGTTGTGGTGGAGGGATGAGGGATGGATTGTGTGTAAATTGTCCACTTTTAATCTGGTGTTCTGCTGACGTTGTTTTGATTTTGCTGTGGGGAATGATTTTTTGTTGATGTGTGTGTATCTTAATGATAATTCCTAAATACATGATTTGCAGAGGTGAGGGGTGGAATGTGCTGGGTTTGTGTAGCAAGGGGGCTACACCAGCAGCTTCTGTGTGAAGCTGCTACAAGTTCTCCCTTTGTCTGGTGGACCTGGTGGGGTTTAGGACAGACCTGTCACTGGCCAGGGCTGAGCTCGTTGGTGACAGGGATAACACTTCTGTGATAAAGCATTTAAGAAGGGGAAAATAAAAAAGCAGGTAAAATCCCACCCCCCAGCCCACAGTGGGCTGTTTTGTGCGGGGTTTTACCCCTCTGCTCACCTGGAGTGATGCCGGCTGGCACGGACGGCTTGGCCTGGAGATGGAGAGGAGCGGGGCGCTTGTGAGGAGCTCTCTGCCCGCCGGTAAAGCCCCTGACAGGCGGCTTTAGACAGCACTGGCAGGTATCAGCTTGTAAGGGAGAGCTGATTAGTAATTAAAAGGCTCTTAAAAATAAAACCATTAAGACTAATCCCATCAAAATTGGAGCTTCATCTTGGCAGCTCCTATTAATTATCGTCCCACCTTGCTGTTTCCAGTGGCTGGGTTGTCGTCAGCTCTAAACACACAAATATTTGGTGACGTTCTCCCTGGTAGGGGCGTGCTCCTCCCTGCCCCCTGTTCGAAGATGGGGAACATCCCAGCTGCTGTGAGAGGTCCCCGTCCCCTCCTGCTGTGTGCAACCCTGCTGCCACCAGTGCCATCCCACCGGCCGGGGATGCGGCTGCTGGAGGCCGTGGGGCTTGGGTGGGAGCCTGTGGCCACTCTCTTGAGCTGATAAACCGGGGGCTGAGCCCCCCAGAGCGGCTGGCTGCTCTCTGCAGGGAAGGGAGGCGCAGGCTGCAGCTATTATTTCCCACAAAGTGTCAATAATTTCGGGGTTAAAGAAACAAAGCTGGTTTTTTTTCTGGTTTGTGTTTTTCCCCTCATCAATACTGGGGCCAGGCAGGCCACTTCCAGCCAGTCCCCAGGGCCTGCTCAGCTATTAAAGACAGAAATTATATCTTCATAACCCAGGATATTGCTGCTCGCTTATTTATTACTTGCTCCATTTCAAGAATATTTATTCTAGACAGGGAGCCTGATAATTCTAATCCAATCTACTTCTCATAGCTCAGGGCAAAAGAATGGAACAGCTCAATTGAAAGAGCAGTTTCCCGTTATTGCCAGGTAAGGGCAGCGCAGGCTGATCTCATTTCTGCCCTTGCTTTGCTAGCACCGCTGGATTCGGCTCCTTTTTTTTTCCTTTTTCTTTTTTCTCTTTTTCCTTTTTAATTCATCGAGGAATGGCAGCCCACACAACCACTTAGAGGAAGCACTGCATAAATCCCAGTGCAGTAATTACCCATTTGGAAACACGATGCTTTAGAGGAGAAGAGGCATGGTGCCAGGATGCTCAGCATGCTACTCCTACTCCAGCTGAAATCCTCCCAGGGCTTGTAGGCAAGGGTTTAGTGTCTGCAGTCACAGGCTAATAAAACTAAGCCATTACAGCTGGGGCAGGAGAGCTGCAGCCACAGAGCAGAGAGCTCCTGAGGTGGGAAAAAGCTGTTCACAGGTTCTGGAGCGGAGGGAGGAACCGAAGGACCTGCAGCCAGGTGGGAAATGTGGGCACTGCCTGCCCCAGCTGGGGTTGCATCCGGAGCGGTGTGGGCTGGGGCTGCCCCGGGTCTCGGGATGCTGCGGAGACCCACGGCCATCCCCACGCGATGCCCCGTCAGGGAGCAGCACCCGCCTCCCCCTGCCCTGCTCCGGCCGGGGAGCACCTTCCTCCACCTGCGCCCCCGCCTTAAATGTCACAGCCGATGGAGCGTGGCAAAGGCTTTATTGCTTTTTGTGAAGCCGATTAGGAATATCTTCTGCTAGGTAAAGAGTAATATTGCGATGTGAGGGACGGGGGAAGTGGAAGGCAGCGCTGTGTGAATTCCCCACAGAAACCCCTGCTCTCGCAGCCGAGCCGTTATCAAAAAGACAATTTACGCGGCGTTGTGCTCTGACTAGCTGCAGGACAGGGAGCCGGCCCCGTACAGTCATCTTTCAGCCTGTAGTAAATGAAATTGCAGAAAAATCAGCTTTCCTTCCTGATCTGCGGGGGGTGAAGACGCCAGAAGGAACAGGGTTTTTTATAAGCATTAGCTCAGCCCAGCACTCCCTGCCAACGGCGCGAAGATGAAGGCAGCTCAGCATCCTCTCCTCCCATCATCTGTGACTCTTCCAAGCACCAAAGCACCCCGGGAGAGGACAGAGTAAACTCACAGCCCCACATGTTTCAACTCTGCGGCTCCTGCTGACCCTACCAGTCCCAAAAATCCAGCTGGGTGTAAAATGGGGACCCTTGTTGCTGTTAGAGGGTTTACGCAGCCATGAGACACCGGCTTCAACGGGGTTTCTGATGTGAGCGATGCCAGGTGAGACAGGGGAGGTTGTTTCTGGAACAGCAGTTTTGGGAAGGCACCAGGCACTGTGTGCTGAAAGTCATCTTCGGGAAATCTCCATTTCTGGGGAGAGAAAGGCTTTGCTTCTGCGGGGCCACCCCTGCCCTGCCAGCACGGAGCATCACCCAGCGGCGCTGCAGGACCCGTGATGGTGTCTCCGGTGAGGCGCCGGGTCGCCTCGGGTGCCATGCTGTCTGCAGAGCGATGCTGGAAAAAAAAGGCAGGTTAATGACTCTGGCAGCAGGGAGGACCAAGGGAAGTGTGTGCCAGTGCTCGCTGCTAATGACAATCATTTCTGGAGCACCCTGAGCTCACCCCATGCTTTGGAACAGCAGCAGGATGGTCCAATCCAGCCCCTGGTGAGGTCTGCGGGAAGCAGAAAGCCTTTTCCTCCGGCTTTGATGGGAGCTGGACCGAGTCCTGCAGCTCTGATGACATCCCCATGGATTTACAGCAAATGTTGCTGTTAGAAAAATGAGAGCTTCCCAACTTGAAATTACTTACAGACGCACCAGGGGGAAAATTCCCTCTATTTATTCCTCAGTCAGGCAAAACAGGAAAAAAAAATCCTCCAGCAGAAATCCCCAGCCCACCCATGGGACTCGCCACCCCCAGCCCTCGGCACGGCAGCCACTTGGGTGCTCTGTTATTTGCTGCTGAAGAGAGTAACTGGGCTCGGGTCTGAATTTGCAGGTCCACAGCCCCTCCTCAGGCTCGGCCGCATCACCCCTGCTGCATCCTTTCAAATGAAGAGGTTGGCTTCAAAGGGCGATTTCTCTGGATCTGGTGCCAGAAAACTCCCTCTGTCTGAGGCAGCTCTGTGGTTTGGGGTACAAACTGCTCCCTGGAGCACCGTGCTCTGGAACGATGCTACTTGGGAGGATGATGATGGTTATGGGCAGGCAGGGATGTGCCGTTTATCCTCAACGTGCTGCCGGGGCTGCGCAGATCTGCTGCTCAGCTCAGATCTCTGGCTCAGACCCTTTGAGGTGCAGTGGGGATCCCCCAGCCCAGCAACTCTTGATCAAAAAGCCTTGAGCATCCCTGGAGACGCACCCATGCAGCCATCCCCCCACCGCTGCTCCCACTGCCTGGGTGTCAGCAGCTCCCAGCAAAGCCCCAGGCTCCGGCGGTGGGCTCAGCCTCTCCCCTCTAACCTCCCCTTACTTGAGAAAACAACACCCAGTCTTCAAGGAGAGCAAAGGGGAATAACTCTCCAATCACCCCTGTGCTGCACACACACGGCGTGACAGCGCGTTGGACCGTCTGCGCTCCAGAAAGGGTTGGTGTGGTTTTCCCGAAGGTTTTCTCCAGCCGTGGAAGCTGTAAGGTATCAGGTTGGAAGCGTGGATGGAGACTGCACTGGTTTGTGCTTCTTTAGGAAGAGCTGGAAAAGGGTATTTGTTTTCCCACCAGTGAGCAGAAACTTCTGCCTCCGCTTGCTCCCAGAGCTTTCCCAGGACAGCCAAGCCCGTGCTGATGCTGCTGGGAAGTTTCGGAGCCCGGCCAGCAGACTGGCTCACACCTCCTCCACAGGGAAAGCTCATTAAGTTGTTGATCCAGGTATCCTTTCTCCAGAATCTCACATTCTTATTAGAGGCGCTAATTAAAACAATAGCAGATCAAAGCACTCCAAAACATCTCATTTGGGATGATGCCTCCTCCCCTCCACATCCCGGCTTTTGTTCTCATCCCTTTGAGGTCATCAGCGTCCTTACTGCACCAGCACCATCCTGGGGCAAGATGGGCCCCGGGAGCCTCCAAGCACCTCTCCAGCTGAAGGAGCCGAGCACAAGGGTGACCTGTTCCAGTACGCACTCTGGGAAAAGCGTTTCCTTCCTCCGGGCAGGTGGATTTTTCCCAAGGTGCCTGGATGGAGCCGTGTCCTCAAGGGGCTCGTGCAGAGCCGTGCTGTGACAGCTCCTCTCCACAGCTCGGAGCAGGCGAAGCTCCTTGTCCCGCACGGCTGGTTTAACGGCTGCCCTGATGGACTCTGTGTTCGTCCTTGACTGGCAATTAGCAAGTGCTTTGTGTGATGGGCATCTCCTCCGAGCTCCTCTTCCAGCTGCTGCTCATTAGCACTGTGAGAGCAGCTAAAGTGGAGGGCAGCCTGACCGGGGAAATGGGCAGGCTTTTATTAGCGTGGCAGATAATTACATTTAATAAGGACACTAGCTTTTCCCACACCAGATAGCTGAACCATCAATCTTCCCTTTAATAACAAAACCCTCTCCAACTCATTTACATTCATTGTTCCTCTTGCAACACAACATTGCACACGTTTTATTGCCCCAGGATCGATCGCAGCTGTCTTGCATTGCACCTTGCAGGTGAAGTTCGTATGGCCCAAATCCTGGTGTCCCTGGCCGAGCATGTCCCTGTCCCCGTGCCCTGGGAGCCACAACCACCTCAGCCCGTGCATCTTGCAAAACTTCACCATAATGCTGTGGCTTCATGGCTCCAGAGCAATTCCTCACCCGGAGTGACCCCACACCGCGAGGGTTGCATCCGTGTAGATGGGTCTCTGCACAGGGATGCAGAGGAAGGCTTATGAGCATGTGCTTTTGAGGTAGAACTGATACGATTTTTAGAAATAGAAATAAACGCACTTTGTGTGTGTGTGTTGGGAAGCACAGTGGCTCTCAGGAGATAGGAAGAATAATGTATAAATGAATAACAGCGCAGCAAACATTCATCTTCAAAGCTGAAATTGGAGAGTAAAGCTGAGGGTATTATAAATCCTATTTTGCTGTTGCAAAATTGTTATTTGGTTTTGCCAGCTTGCACCAGGATGGATATTTCAGTGCAGTTTTCCCTCCCCGACGCTCCTTGCACCACTGGTACTTCCTAATGCCGAGGGTGGGGGGCAGCCCAGGCAGTGGGATGCAGTGGTAGCAGAGGCCAGCACTTGCTGGCCTTTTAATGGCTTCTCCTGGCCTGGGGTGATGGAAAATATCCATCTTCTGGGCGTGGGGGGCTTCTCCCAGCCTTCTCAGAGAACGATGAAGAGCATCATGCCAAGAGCTCCTGGGGCTTGCTGCAGACCTTGGTGGAGGCTTCACGCGCTTGTTGCTGTCTCCGTGCAGCTCGAGCACAGGAGGACCTAGTGGGATGCTGACTTGTAGCAGAAGAGGGGAATAAAAGAGGCTGGAAAGCTGCGCCTTTCCTCCCACCCTGTGCTCCCATCTGGCCGTTCCCGCATGCCTAGACTGTCCTCTCTCTGTCCCCGGGCCAGCAGCCGTGGCCAAGCGGTCGGTGCCAAAGCCAGCGTGGGAATGACATCATTCCTGATGGGATGGCCGAGGGGGGACTGTCCCATGGTGAAAACAGCCCAGGACACATTGCGATGCTGTGCAGGACCGTCCGTGCTGGCCAAGCAGATCCCCACCAAGCGCTGTGCCCATCATCTCCATGCAGGAGCGGTGGAGTGTGGCAGAGATCCCCATAGCGAAGCACCCAGCTCTGCCAGGAAAAGGGCCCTCAGACCCTGCTGTGTTTAGTCTGGGCTCAGGGCTTGTTATCAGCTCAGCCCCGTCCCCGGCGGCTCGGCATGCTGCTCCCCACGCAGCTCCTCTAATCTTCTGTTATTTGACGTCGCTGGGATGAAGCAACAGGCCGTCCATCAAGTGCCGGCTTTCGGAGAGAGAGGGGCTGCGTGGGGCCCCGGGTTTAATGAGGAGCCTGGAGCCTGGGCTGGCGATGGGCAGCTCCTCCTCTTCGCACGCACAGAGGAGCAACTGTCCGGCCTTATCAGCTTCGCCTGCCTTGGCATTTAAAATATTCCCCGTGCGGTAGGTTTATTGCCTGGTTGTGCTGCAGGGAAGCAGCCAAGCCCCTGCCGAAACAGCTCCGCTCTGTTTTAAACCAGGGCACCCAGCCCTCACTCCCCTAGCCCACCCTGCAGCTTTCCTGGATCCCGCGCCTCTCCCTGCAGGATCCATCCCGGCTCTGGCTGCCCCGGATGGGAGAGCCAAGGACAGGGCTGCAGACCCCAAACTCGCATCCCTGTGTGCGAGATGCAAGAACCCGCACCCGCCTGGCGTTGTCTCCCTGAGTGCAGGAGGAGTTTTAATGCAGCTAGAGTCGGGAAGAGGCGGCCGTCAGGGTGACCGCGTCCCCTCGACGCCCGGCCGGGCTGCTCGGCATGGTGCGACTAGATGGGGTGAGCAAGCGGCGGCGATGTGAAAATAAAGCGATGGAGCGGAGAGAGCCAGGGTGGCTGCAGAGCAGGTGGTGTGTGCCGTGCCGACCCGTTGCATAACTTATTTATTTCACGAGTCTGAAACTCTGATGGAAGCCGAGCAGAGCGATGTGGGGCTGAGGGCTGGGGCCGTGCGAGTGACTGGCGACACAGGACCCCGCTCTGTAGCACAGGGTGTGCATCACACACCCGCGGGGTTTGTGCCATGGGGAAAAACACAGATTTTCTGTTGGGAAGTGGTTTTTCACCCTCGGTAGCAAACTGAAGCATTCAAATGGATCCAAATTGAAATTATGCTGAAATCACAGGGGAAAAAAATACTGTTTGCTTTCCTGGTGGCACATCCTTGTACCCAGCCATGTCGGTCCACGCTGTCCCCTGCAAGTCTGCTGCCAAGGGCTGATGCTCCCTGGGCCTGGGCAAAAGCAGCTTTTCTACACAGGTGTCTGCGCTGGGTTGGGAAAATTCCCCAAACTCCGGCCCTACAGCACTGCTCTGCCACAGCTCGGGTCGGGGAGCACCCCCAAACCCCCATCCTCCAGCATCACCCCGGCCTTCTCACCAAAATCTCTGCGTTGAAGGCCAAATGGCTGGGGGCACCTCTGCAGCTGCCCGGCTGGGGCGCAGGAGCCATGCGTGGGTGCAGATGGGTGCACTTGTTCCCTAAATCCAGCCACACCCGTGCCCGCCCTGCTCCATCCACATCTGGCCGCCCGCTGCGGGCCCCGGGAAGCGGCGGATGGTTCCACGCAGCGCAGCGAATGTCATCGGCGACGTAAGTGTTTCCAGATTGGGAGCTGCAGCAGGCAGAGTCAGCCTCCCCCTGTCGTGTTTGCAGTCAGGTTTTACATATGGGCATCCACAGCTCTTTTTTCTTTTTTTTTTTCCTTCCTCCCTCCTAAGACGACTTCCAAAGCAAGTGATTTGCACCATATGTTTCCAAGGCTCCCATCAAACACCGTCCTTCAATGAGAATAAGTGCAGAGGGAGAGGAGTCATCCGCTCGCTAGCTCGCAAGACGAGAGAAAAAAAAAGCAGAAATCATCGTGCAACAGCCACCCCGCAGAAATCTGTGTGCTGGATTTATTTATTCCTCTTTATCTGCTGTGAGGAGCGACACGACGGAGCTTGGCAGGAGTCACCTTTGACACGTGATATCTCTGTGATATCTGGATCCAATAATCCCACCTAAGCTTTGTGCTTCACGCTGCTCGCCGCCGCAGCTCCTCGCCAGCCCCTCGCCTTTCCGCCGGCTCCGGGGTCGCTCCTCTGCCGCGTAGCCCTTCCACCACAGTCCATAAACATTTGGGTAGAGCCTCTCCCCCAGCCCCGCTGATGTTACATTTTCTCCAGTGGAGCAGGCGACTTTTTTCAAACTTTTAAATTCCCTTCATTAATCATTTAGAGAAATGTGCAATTACTTGAGCCCAATTACAGAAAATGTGCAACTACTTGAGTCCCATTACAAGCCTGTGCGAAATGCCAAGAACTTGATTAGAGCAAAACCACCGCCCGCCCTGTGTACTTTAAAAGAAAATATTGTGTGTTATCCCGGCGGGTGACAGGGAATCACAATTTATTTACGCACAAATGCGTCTAACCCTCGCTGACAGGATGGGAAATCTTTCCTATCGGCCATAACGTGATTTCAGCATTCCCTCAAGGAGGAGATGTCTCTCCCTTAATTAAAACAAGGCCTGAACTCACTGTAACCTCCTGATTTCGTGGCGGGGAGCCGCTCTGGTTTTCCCAGAGGGTTTCTGGTTACCCCACAAGCCGATGTCTGGCCCGGCGCTGGGCTGCGCGTTTTCCATTGGTGCTGTGCGCCGTGGGTCGGGGCGGACTGGTCCTTTCCGCTTCCCAGGCCGGGCTTCCTGCCCTGAAGATGCAACCAGGACTGAGAACGGCTGCGCAGTTCTCCAACAGGACATGGCCACTCTAATCTTGGCCACCAATTGGCTTTGTTCGGTAATCCGTAATTACACGAACTGTCTCCTATGCAAATCATAAATGTCTCAATCAATCAGCGGGAGCAGCCGGCGTCGGGGCTGCGCACGGAGCGAGCTCGCGGGAGGATTTCTGCCACATGTGGTCTCTCAACTCCTCTTATTTAGGTCAGCATCCTCTGTGCGCTGTCTGGGGAGCGGTAGGTATTACCGCTTATTAGGGATTACGACGAGGTTTACCGGCCCTTCTCAGCACGGAGCTGTGTGTACGTGGATGCTTGTGCGAGCCCGACTCGCAGAGTCTGAGATTTTCAAGGAGAATCTGGAGCTAAGGGGCTTAGGGAGGTGAATTCATTTACTGGGAGTCTGTAGCTCGTCTGGGATAAAAATCCCTTATAAAAGTATAATTTTCTTCTTGTTATTCGTGATTACAAAATAATAAGATTGTTCAAAAATCCAATAGAATGGATGTCAATATTGGCAGGAGCTGTGATTGCTAAGCACGTGCCAGCCTACCATGGCTTTCCTTAATTTTAATTAGGATAAAATTTACTAATCTTGCAGGGTTTGCAGAAGCGCGTTTGCCAAGAGGCCATCAATCGATCTGGCTGATACTGGCTGCCTGTTAAGAGCCCCTTGCTAACTGCTGTGTAAAGCCCGGGCTTTTAGCTCCTTTTTCAGATGTCTCTGCAGTTTTTTTGGCATGTCAAAAGGCCAGATGTTTTTTATTTGCGAGCAAATTGACACGTTAAATTACATTGTGCAAACAGAAAAGCCAACCATGAGTAAACAGGCGATGAGGATTCATTGAATTTTATGGGTCGCAATAATGTTTATGTAATTTAACAAATTTATGCTTCGTGTCAGCTTTACCGCAAGAGTTACTCATTCCAAAAGGAAAAGCCACTCACGTTACAGCCCCCATACTACTCTGCCTCGGAGCCAACCGAAAGCAAAACAAGCTTTAACATGACAATTGCATAGGGCACGCGTATGCCCGCGCACGGTAATGTACAGCTCCCAAGTTAAACATGGTCGGCGGATGCCACTCAGTTTTTGGGTTTTTTAATTCTAATTTGATTACTTTTCTATCATCCAGCCAGAATGCAAGCAGCAGGGGAGCCCTCTGCCGCGCCAAAGATTGCTGCGGCGTTAGCAGCGCCAGTCCCGGCTCCGTGCGGAGCTTGCAGAAGGTCATGTTGATTTTTACCGTAATGCGTTTTCCAGGTCCCTGGGAACCTACAGCGGATTTAGCGGGAATCCTCTATGAATCAGGCTGTCTTCGCTCTCCGCTGAAGTGCATACCCAGCCCGAATTTCGCTGGCAGCGAACCGTGCGTTAATATTACAGACTCTGCTGGCTGCTTAAACGCAGGAGCGCGTGGGGCTGCGGGGTGAGCACTCCGCGCTGGCGGGGTTTGTCACGTCAGTCCCGTTAATGCAGTTTAACACCTTGTGCGCGCAGGGACACACAGGCTGGCTCAGCGAAAGGTCACACTCTGACGGGGCGGCGGGCAACGCTCCCATGGGAGAGAGCCACTGTGCTGCCGGGGCCGCGACGGCGTGCCAGGCCACCAGCCCGGCGCGGGTTAAAGGAGGGAAGTTCTCTTTTTTTGTAGAGCAATGAGGCATGCTAAGCTAATAAGACCTCTAAACTGGCATCAATAACAAATGGCTTCCCACCAACATGCAGCAATTATCGATAGCGGCCGCCGCCGGAGGGGCTGGATCCGGCCAGGCTCGCACGCAGACGGGAGAGCGCGCAGCAAGATTTACTGGCAGCTCCAAGAGAAACCCTGGAGAGCGAAGGCAAGGCGTCTTCCCACAGTCCGTGATCTAGCCGTGGCCTCGCTGGAGCCCTCCCAGTGGTGATGGCCACCAAGGGTGGTCTGCAGCCCCCCACTTGCCCAGAGGTCCGCGTCCCCACGCCAAGTCAATGGAGAGATCTCCAGCTTACCTTGCTTACAACACCACCGTAGACACAGCGTACGGAGAGCTCTGGTCTGGGAGCAGAGCCCACCAGACAAGCAGGAAAAACGTTCTCCAAGGATTGTTCACCCTACAAAGTACTGACACACATTGGAACAGAAATGGTGAGAAGCCACTGGCCGGGTGGAAGCGCTCCCGGGTGGAGAAGTGCCATCTCTCCCGGTGCCCTTCCGCATGGGAAGGGCCTGGCTTGGTTTTCTGTGGCTCTGAGAGACTGTGGGATGCTGCAGAGAAAGATGCTGTGAGGCAGTGACAGGAGCCTCCAGCCCGGGGCGGTCCACGTACCGGTGGGGCTGGCTGGGAGGACAGCAGGGAGATGCTGGATGGGCATGGATCGTCCCCCTCCCCTCAGCAGGGAACTGGGCTGCAACTAATGTCTGTGTCTAAATGGCATTTGATACAGTCTTGAAGGAGATCTAGAGACAGAACGTGAAGAGGGAACGAAGGGTTATTGCTGTCAATATAGTTAATTTCAAGCTAATTTGAGCATCTGATTAAGTTTAACATTACCGTAAAAACTAAACTGCTATTTAAAACCAGAGAGGAGTTTATTAAATAAGTGCTGGAATGCAACAGAAAGCAAAATGAAGGTAATAAAGTCACTTAAAGTAATAGAGTTAAGTGGATGCCAGAGATCTCCTTCGGTGGATCTCTCCTTTACCCTTCCCCAGGATGGATGTCATCCTTCCTCAGCTGCGCTCTCTGTACAGACTACGGGATTTCTTATGGGTCTTTCTAAACCTTCACAGAGACAAAACGGATGGGAAGAAATGGTCAACACAATAATTCTTCTTTGGAAAAGGAGGAGAAAACGCCAAGGAGGAGAGGTGGCTGTTAGCCAAGCACATCACCTCGCCGGAGCTGGGTGCTTGCGGAAGGTGGCGGGCAGCTCGGCCAGCTGGGAACGCCGCCCGGGGCGGGAGCAAGCGTGGGAGAGGGGCAGCGGGACCCCCCCACAGGGTGCTGCTTTGGGGAGCATCCTTCACCGCCTTCCTGCGTGTAGTAAACCATTAGTCCAGTTAGACAGCTGGTGGTGAGAACCCTACGGGGTTTCTGCTGCCGTGCCAGAGCCGGCCAAGACAACTTACCCTTCTCCTCCGGGTCCATGTGTCATCCGGAGAAAACACTTATTTACTCTGAAGGCCACAGAAGCCTTAAAATGCAAAGCCTGAGATAACACTGATAGGATCACACAGACATCCAAATTAATTTATACTGCTGTCCTAAGCAGAAGTGACTCACCGATAGCAGCGGAGCGCTGTCCCTCGGTTAAACAAGGACCTCAGCAGGGATGCCGTGGCGATGGGTCATGTCCTCCATGGTGGAGGACAAGCTGGTGCGTGATGTCCCCTCTCCGTCCCCTGCTCCCAGAGCCCTGGCACAGCCTCAGGACAGGGATGGTGAAGGGAAAGGAAGTAGGCACATGCCAAGGTCCTGTCCGGCCCATGGTGGGCTCAGGATGAATCACGGATGGAGACGCAAGTAATCATGATCCTTGGCGCCGAGCCCTCTGTCCACGCGCTCACCGCTTTGCAACGCACATCGTTCAACCAGCCTTGGGGTCTCTGCCACATCTGGGTCAAAACAGATGAGTGTGAACATGAGGAGAGTTGGCTAAAAGCCCCAAAAACCTCAACGGGGAGGGTGCTCAGCTGCAATTTCCAAACCTCCTTTACTTCTGGCAAAGGCAGGCCCAAGGGAATGGGGATGTTCTGAGCCAGAGCCCAGAGAGGAGGGGTCAACAGCCCTGGAAATGCAGGGAGGAGTGACCTGGTGGCTTTGCATCTCTGCAGAGCACGGCCGGGAGCCTGGAAAGCCAGGCAAGGGGAGCTGGGGTTTCCTTCTTCACCTGGAGAGGGACCTTAAGCCGTGACGTTGCCCGTGACACTGCAAATGGCAGCTCAACAGCTCAACGGAGACGGCTCCTGGACATCCTCCTTCCACCACATCAAACCTGCAAGGACATGGGGATGCAAATGGTGGGGCTGCGAGTATCCAGGAACAGCCTGACCTGCGGCACGCCGCGCAGTTTGCGTCTTGTAGGAGACATCCTGAGCCCCGCGTCCCCTCCTAAGTCTTCCATTCAGCACCGGGGTTTGCTGGTATCTTCTGTTGCAGGGCTGAGCACAATTCAGATTATAAAATAGAACCGCAGGCTGTTTCCTTAATTGATTTCTTTTGTTTCATTCTATTCCTCAAAGATTTGTCAACATTAATTTTTATATGCTTAACACTTCGCAAATACCGGCCAACTTTTTAAAATTAATGAGTTGAGATGGAGATTGAATACCTTCCCTCCCTACAACTGTGGCGGGGAGCCGGCACAGGATGGTAGCAAACACGTTATCAGCATTTAATTTGTAAAATTGGAGTTATTAAAAAGTGAATCTGCCAGCAGCCACTGGCGGCTGTGCTAACGCTGCCGTGCGGTATTCTCGCTGTTATTTTAGGTGAGGTCTCCCTGTCTGCCTTTCGCAAATCGAAAAGCACCGCGTGTCCCATAGTGAAGCTGAACTTAGAGGATCTGTGGGCTTCCCAGTGTTCAAGTCCACAAACCAGCAGCAAACCGCCCTCACAGTGAATTCCTGGGAACAAGAACATGCGGCAAACTCCTAAGGGCTGCGCCTTTGAGGAGGCACGGCGTGTCAGCCCGTGGTACAGCACCAGCCACTCAGACCAGCTGCTGCCAAACCCTCCCAAGAGCTTCCTCCCACGGAACGCAGCGGGTTGGTGTCCGGACCACATCGCGCGTTTATAAGACTCACTCCGAAAATACGTTTTTGAGATCACTCATATTAAAGTGCAATTACAGGTTAAGTAACGAATTGGCGTGCTGCCTGATAGAGGAACGCGCTGTGGCAATCCGCTAGCGCTGGAATTAAACAAGATGGCAACAGCCACTGCGAAAGGAGCCGGAGCAAGGAGCCTTTGCCTTCATCCGGAGGAAGGTGATGGGGCTGGTGGGGCTCTGCCATCCCCTGGCTGCTCCGACTCAAAACAATGAGGACCTTTGAAACCCTATGCCAAGTAATATGGCATAACATCCAGGAAAAAAGGCTCCTCTCCACCCGCCAAGCCCAAGCTCCTGCGCAGCAGAGAGATCCCGGCTGTCACCAAGGAAACCGGAGACTGCCGGAGCGATCTCCAGCCCCGGCGGCCTGCCGCTGCCTCCACGGCTGGCTGTTTCGGCAGTCGAGAGGCACTCCACCGGCCTCCCGTGCCTGCTCCTCCGGACAGGGACACCACTCCGTCCCCGGCGTGCGTGAGAGGCTCCTCTGCGGCAGCCTCTTTCTACCTTCCCTCTGTCAGCCCACAGCGACCTGGTTCCAACGCTTCATCCTCTGACTCAAACCCCTCTGATGGGTTTGAAGGAGCCATTACAGCTCTGAAGGCCATTGCGGGGAATTCTGCGCAGGGGCCTCTTCCCTGCAATGCACACGCAGTGCTGGGGAGGGACAGACAAACGGACACCTTGGTGCCGTGGGTCTTGCTCACGCCTTAAGCTCTGTGTCTGCTCCGGTCCCTCCTCCGCTGAAAAGAACTGGAAAAGGAGCAGGGAAAGGTGCAGCCAAATCCATGGGGCTAGTGAGAGAGCCAACAGGATGGGGCAGGACTTCCCCGCTGGGAAAAGGGAGAGGAGGGTTATGAAGGAGATCACCAAAGCTCTGGGTGCACGGAGATGGCAGAGATGAGCAATTCATCCATGATGGCAAAGAGGGACATCTCTCCACCTCATCTCTACTTAGAACCACAGAATCACAGCATGGTTTGGGTTGGCAGGGACATTCAAAGCCCACCCAGTCCAACCCCCCTGCCAGGAGCAGGGACATCTCCAACCAGATCAGGTTGCTCAGAGCCCCGGCCAACCTGGCCTGGAATGTTTCCAGGGATGGGGCATCCACCACCTCTCTGGGCAACCTGGGCCAGTGTTCTACTTCTTTGCTCCCAAGGTGGAAACCCACAGGGGCTGGTGCAGCACGGCCACCGTTCTCCTCCGCGGTGCAGCCGACGGGCTCCGCACCGGCAAAGCCGTTAAGCACGCGCCGCTCTCACCTGCCATGATGGCGTTTATCCGCTCCGGTTTTGGGAACAACTGGGAAGTTAGCAAAAGCAGAATACTTAAGCACAGCTAGTTCTCGGCGATATAATTCTCTTTAATCTTTTAAGCATTTGACAGTATTTGCTTGAAAGAAGGAGCAACAAGTACATAATTATTGCACTAATTAAGCTGCCAAAACACAAGCATGCTGCAAGAGCACCTTTGAAACAGTGAGCTCTCGATTCATTAGCATCTGCTGTAAGCTTATTAATCACCTAACAGGCAATTAGCAAGCTGTTACTGTTTGAGACTAGTATGTAAATAAATTCTTGGGTTAATTTCTTCCTCTGATAATAAAGAAAACATTATGAAAATTAGCTAAGCGACAATGTAAATGATCTTGACTGTTAATTATACGATGGTGTTACATACGCGGCCCCCGTACACAGATAAGGGATGCACCTCTCACTCCGCGTGCTGATTTAAAAACAAAACTGTTGACACAGGTAAGAGGGAGGCTTTCTGCATTTCCAGCCACAGATGTTTGCCGTTAGCTCACCAAAACCAGCCGCCGCGCAACTGACACCGCAGAAACCGCCGCGATCGCCAGCCGTCCCCTCGCCCCGTGCCACCCCACGGCCGCACCGCACCTTTCCCCGCTGTCGCCTTCCATTGACAAAGCCCCGCTCTGCCACCAGCGCAGCTTTACCACTTTCTCTCCCCAAAAAACCCTCCCAGATCTGTTAAGCATGCTCCAGCGAAGCAGAAAACTAATTACAGCCAACTGTGCGCCCGCTTGAGTGAGGAATTACCAGCGGCAGAAGTTACTTAATCATCTTATTCATTTAAACTACTTTATCACCATCTTTTGCCCCATAATTATGCGTACAAAACGCGCACAGAATATTTCACAATTAAAAGCTTGAGACAAAAGATGAAGATTAAGGGTGAGATGAGGCGCTTTCAGACCCGGGGAAGAGGAGAGGTTGCGGTGCCCAAGTGCGTGCTGCAGGAACGGCGACGCTGCCAAAACATGCGGGCGATGCAAGACCTGTGTCCCGCTGGCACAGCGGGGACGTGGCGCTTGCCCCGAAGCACCCACTCGCTCCTGGCCATGGGTCTTGCCCTCACCCCAGGCAGCACCCACCAGGCTCTGTCCCGCACATGTCCCAGGACATTTTCCCCCATCGATCAGCACTGGCCACAAGTATCCCCTCAGCCAGCCAGCTGGCATTTCTTCCATCGTTGGATCTTGGAGGAGAAAAAAAAAATAAATCCAAATGTATTGATTTCCAAGCTTGCTTCAACTTGAAAACAAAAGCCACAGGCAGCGTGGTTCCAAAACACCATTTCCCGTTTCCAGAAGCAGACGCTGCAGCTTTAGAACTGCACAAACCCAGGAAGACAAGGAGGGAACGGCTTGTAAATGTTCTTTTAGTACAAACTGTGTTTCAGTTTTACGGGCGACGGCTGGAGATCCCTTCGGATTGATGTGCTAAGAGGTTGTTTTGGAGCCAGCTTAGAGGCTGCAGCAGTTTGGCCCATTAAAAAGTAAATTTTTCATGTCAAGAAACAATCTCTTGCAGATGGAGTGCTCATCTGTGAAAAAGGAAAAAAAATAAGAACAACTGGACCAGGAAAGCGGCGTGCGGCTGGGCGCGCTCACGGTGTGGGGCCCCTCAGGAGGTGGTACCTGGGTCCCTTCCCCGTGCCCCGGCTCCGGAGGGAGCCCGGTTCGGCCTTGCCTTGGCCGTGTTCCCGACGGGGCCGCGCGGCCGGAGCCTGCTGGCAGCCGCCGCGGCCACAGATCCCAGCCCGCCGCGAGTGCAAACCATTTGTGGTTACTCAGCCTGAATCACACCAAGGCCTTGGTCTCCACGAGCAATTGAGCTGGATGCTGCCGCCGCGTTATGCACCAGATGTTTGCGGAAGGGCCCAGATGTGCCTTTAGCCTCGACTGAAACCAAACGACACTGCCGTTTCCCTCCGTAAATCCCAGCTTGCCTTGGTTTGGGCCGATCCCAGCCAGCTCCTCTCGGGCCGTTTGTTGGTTTTGCTGGGTTTTCCCTCTGTTCAAACACAGATAACGGCACCAGGCGCGCGGGGCAGGGGCGAGCGGGATGCTGCCGGCGTCCCCGCACATCACCTGCATTGAAGAGATAGAGCGTGTGGCAGCAAACACCCTTTGCTTTGAATTCACCTTAGCTGAAATAACACACTTACTTAAATTAAAAAAAAGTTCCTCACGTGCAGAACTTGGATGTCAGAAACTTCAGGGTTTGGCAAATACAAACCCTGGGTGGAGAGGCAGCGTTTTGGCAGCGCGCACCCATGCTGACCAGCTCCTTAGCGCTTCATACGTGAATGTTTTGCTATGCATGGCCTTAATTTCAAGCCAGTTCACCGGGACGGCCCCGCCGCAGCCCGTCGTGACATACCTGATGGTCTGTAACCTGCCGAAGGACCCACGCGTCCCCCTCGCTGCAGCGACCTCCAGCTCCCGCAGCCCCATCCTGCTCCTTCGTGGCCCCCAAAGCCACAATAACGCTGCGTAGATCTCACTGCACCACAGAAACCATTCCAGAAAATGAACAGGAATTTTCCCGCAGAGGCATCATATAAAAAACTGGGGGTTCACCTCCTGGGTGCTGTCACCACGTAGTACTGCCGTTATCTCTCACCAGTGCTCCCTTGCGACGCAGCCCTTCGCCTCCCGCCCGGCTCTGACAGAGATCGCTGATGCGCAGCTCCTCAGCAATGCCTCCTCTTCTTTTTTTCTTCTCCTGGAGTCAGTTTTGTCTTGGAAATCTCCTTAAGAAAAGCAGATTCGGTACACTCTGAAGTCTCTACCCAACCTATTGTGACCAGTGCAGGAGGGTATCGGAATGACACAATTCTTCCCAAATTCAATCACTACGTATCGATGGCCTCGTTAGCTCACAGCCCCATCCACAGCACGAAGGGTTCAGCCACGGGGCTATCGATCCATTAAATATTTTGGTGATTAGTCAGGGGAGGGCAGCCAAGCCAAACTGCCCAGTTTGAGGACAGGATTCATTGGGAACGCATCAGCTGGTGAGGAAAATTCCTCGGCTGGCAGCAACACAACTTCCATCGCCCACACAGCGCTGGGCGTCTGAGTGTCTCCCGTCATTTCTGCCTCTCTGACAGAGGGACGGCATGGAAGGGAGCCGAGCCAGGACAGCGCCCGTATGGATCATGGGAAGACGGCCTTGTTGTCAGCACAGCTGCCCGTGTCCGCAGCCTCTCCCGCTGATCCAAAGGTCGGAGCAAAGCAAAGAGCTCCCGGATGGCTGGGGATGCTCCCAGCGTGGCCGGGACAGGGCGCAAATATCCTGGCTGAATAAATACACGTCCGGCGACACAGCGGCTGTGAAGGCAGCCAAGCCCCACAGCCCCCGGCCTCTCCATCCAGCCCCGTGGCTGGCGGGGATGAAGGCGTGCGGCAGGTCTGAGGAGGAGGAGGAAGGGATGGCTGGAGACTGGGGGTGCAGTGAGAAGGGCTGGAGCAGAGGGGTGCTGCATGGCA
The DNA here is from genome assembly GCA_011801015.1 of Ardeotis arabs. Taxonomy (NCBI): domain Eukaryota; kingdom Metazoa; phylum Chordata; class Aves; order Otidiformes; family Otididae; genus Ardeotis; species Ardeotis arabs. The sequence continues at coordinate 16,428 of JAAGAY010134545.1, read as the reverse complement.
GTGCCAGGATGGCCACCGAGCGTTGAGGGACTCTCCCACCACCATGTGGCTGTGGCCAGCCGTGCGCCCACCCCAGCCCACCCGTGACCAACCCATGGAGCACGCGGGGGCCAGCGCGCCCCACTCCCACCGGCATCGCGGCGCTGCAGGGAACCAAATCCCCACGGAGGGCAAAGGCATCGCTTCCCCACCCGACGTCCCCATCCCACCTGCCGTGGAGGAAGGTCCCAGCCTGGCTCCCACGGCGCTGCTGCAGGTGGGAAAGGTTCCCATGGGATAAACAGCAGATTCCTGGTCCATCCCAAACCGGCAGTTCCCACTCTGAACATCTCCGCTCTCGTCGTTAGGAACCGCGGCTGTGCCGTGTCACCTCCCTCGTCTTGCTTCGCCCTCTTCCTCCCAAAAGAGAAGCACGCTGCACACCATGGCCAGGGCCGGTCCCTGCTGAGGTTCCCACTCGTCCCTGTGGTGACAGGCACATTTTTTCTCTGCGCTGGCCTGATGCTGACAGAGCCCGCGTCACACCTGCACAGCAGCCTCCCACGTGCTGCCCGGAGAAGCTCCCGCTCACCGGGGCGGATGGGGATACCTCAACCTCAACCAAAGGGCTGCTCAAAGTTTGACAGTGCCTCTGATCTGGCTCAACAGCGTGGTCCAGCGGAGTCCAGAACAAGCCTTTTTTTGTTTTGTTTTGTTTTGTTTTTTTCCTTTTTTTCAGGATGGCCTGGCTTTCTGCCAGCTCTGGGAAATTTCAGCAATTTCAGGTTAGCCAGATGTTACGTGCCGTTGCATATTCACGCGCTCACCTTGTCAGCTTTAGAAACCCATCAGTCTTTGGCGAGATAACGAGGCCCACTCTGACATCTCTTCCAAGATCTAGTGATATTCCGAGCTGCTCCAAGCTCCAGTTCTGATTTTTCAGACTTCAAAGGCACCAGTCCTCAGCTCAGAAAATTGCCCCGGCTGCCTGAGAGCATTTGCCCTTGAGCGGGGGTGCTGCCCGCCCGCCCAGGTGGTCCCGTCCCAGCCGAGCATCGCCCGGACACAGACACGGGATGGACCGGGGGTTTCCAAGGGGATGCCTTGGGGATGAGGGGGCCGAGCCAAGGTTTTAACCACGTTCCCAGGGCTGTTCAGCTCTCAGGTCTCTCATCAGCGGAGGAGGATGGTTTGCTCCGATTTCCGTGTCCCTGTGGATTTGTGTGCAGGAGATGCAGGCACCAACGTTTCAGGGACAAAACTCTCTGACTGCTGCAGAAATAAATGTTTTTCCCCAAAACAGAGTGTTTTCACAGGACAACTATTCCTGGAGCTGGGAAGTGGAGCATGAGGTCCCGCATCACCAGGACTCCTGCGCTGCCCCTGATCTCCGTGTATGCGTCTGCACAAGGTGGAGAAGGAAGAAGCACTCTGTCACCGTGACTCCGTGGGGACTTCGCCTGGGACACCCCAAATGGAGCCCAGTTTGCTGGCTGAAGCGCGGCGCGGAGACGGAGCGCGGGAGCACAGCTGATGGGACGTAACCGGAGAGGGACTGCACGTTTTCAGCACATTACCTCCATTATGAGCCTGGCCATAAAAATCACCTCGCAAGTGAATGTAGCTTTTCTCCTCTCCATGCCCAATCAATTAGCACATGAGTAATACCAGGCCCATTAGGGCAAACTGATGCCGGGGGAGTTATGTCACCTGCTACAGAAATGATTGCTTAATATAGTGGCTGGCTCAAAGGAACGCTTACCCATCGCGCAGCCCCCTGAAATCGATAGCAACAGCCAAGCCGTACCGTTTCGAACAAGAACGCTGCTGGGGAGCTGAGCAGGCTGGATGTCGGCGCTGGTGAGCTCAGACACTTACCGGGCTGTAAATAATACAGAGGGGGACAACAGCAACGGAGGACATTTCCAACCAGGAGAAAGGGTCGGTTCCACTCATTGCAGCGGGGCAACCAGCGCCGGCCGGTGATGGACACGCCGACACTGAACAAAGGCACAGGACGGGGCACCATCAGGCCAGCAGACACGCGTGTACACACATGTCTGTGCATGTGACCGCAGGGTCGGTGGAGCTCGCCGTGGAGCCCGATGGCCTCGAGGAGCTGTCGGGAAGCAACGTCGGTTGCACCAGGATCCTACCTGATTGCGCTCTGCTCTTGCACCTCCTGTGCTGGAAGAGGAAGACACCATTTCCATCACTTTAAAATCTTCTTAATAGAGTAGAAAGCAGCAAATCGCATTTACTAGATCCGAACTCGAGGATCTCAACACAGTGTCAGTGTTGGCACCCTACAGCCAGGCTCTAGTAAAATGCCCCAGCTCCCATTTCCATGACCTCTCCCCATTCCCAGCACGAACCTTCATTCTCTTGTTGGATGCAGGGGAAAGGGAGGAAAGCCCGGAGGAAAGGCTGGGAGTGGGCAGGGACCAGACCTAGAGCCCGTGCTCGCCTGGCCAGCTGCCTGCACAGGACATCCGCCACCGCCCATCCCTGGGAGACACCCACTGCCCCACGTGTAGAGAAATATCTGAGAGTGGAGGAGAAAAAGGCTCCTGGGGCTGGGGCTGTTCGCTACCAGCGCAGGACAAAGCGCTCGATATTAGGTCTGCCGGAGGATTTGAACAGGATTGGCCTGGGCTAACAAACTGTGATCAAAGCTAATCTCTGATTAGCTATACTGAGGAGATTTAATTTAGTTTAAAGCCGTACCTGAAATGCAGAACTGGGTATTATTGCGTATCTGACTGAGGCTGCTGCTGTAAAGCTGAAGTATTTATAGCGGAATTAAAACCTCTCTGAAGGCAATCATCCAAGGAAGCAGCAAAATTGATTGCAGTGTTACTGGTTCCAAACATTCAAAAATCATGAGTCAGTCCCCAAAATGTCACAAGATTTTAAAATGTAATATATTTTGTCTTATTTTTATTTAGTTTAAGAGACGAGCACTCCTATTCTCAAGCCATCAAGGTTGAAACCCGACTCTCTTCTAAGGGAACGGAGATTTTCACCCAGCGCGATTCCAGGAGCCGGAGGTTAAACAAAAGCCACTAATTATTTTGTGGCTCCCGTGAGAGGGGGCGAGGCGGGGGCGGCCAGCCGCAGCCCTTGAACCCCGCAGGAAATCCCGGGAGGAGGCCGATGCCCTGCAAAGCTGCAGAGTCTCGTGAACACGACCTGGTTTGATGCCCGCGATGCCTTTCCAGGTGGTTCCAGGGATCTTTCTGGAGAACCACAGCTCAGGAGAGCATCTCCCACTGTTCGGAGAGCCGCCTGCTCCTGCCAATAGCATCTCATCCCAGGGAGCCCAGCCCTGGGCTCCCAGCTCCCTCCCATCCCTCTCTCCGTACCAGTGCAGGGATGCTGGTGGGACGCACACGGCAGGATGGCAAGCGGGTCCAGCTCCAGCCGCCTTCCCGTGCACAGCCAGGACTGGGGTTGACCGCTTCCCCCAAAGACTTCTGGTCCTCCAGCTCCTGGCACTCGGCTCCTCCTGCCTCTGCTCAGCCGGGCTCCTCGGCTCCCGACAGCGACAAACCTCTCCCATTTCTCCATCTCTTTTCCAGGCATGACATGTTTGTCCGTAGGGCACGAAGAAATGATGCTGACATAGTGGCGAAGAATCCCAGACAGAAGTGCGCCATCCAATCTGACTGCCAGAGCCCTGGGCCTGACCTTGGCAGGGAGGTGCGGAGCGCTGACGCTTCCCGTGCCAGCATCCCTCTGAGACGTGGTTTCCTGAAGATGACAAGGGTGGGCAAGCAGGATGATCTCCGTATCCACTCCCGGGCTCCTTTCGTGGATCAGCCGGAGAGCGCTGTCCCGGGCAGGAGCCCATGAGGACACCGTGGCGTCGCGTGCAGTGATGCTACCTGCCCTGGGAGCAGCCCCACGCTGCCGGCCGCCCCGGAGCACAAAGCCCACGTACAGCCGCGTCAGCGAGAACGCCGTGCCGCAGCACCAACGGCCGCAGCTTTGCCTTGATGTGTACATGCGCTGCTCCCTGACGGGGCTGACGGTGCCGTTGCTGCTCTGCACCGCAAGCTCCTGCACCCCCAGCTGCGACTCCACGAGATTCCTGCCGGGCACAACGGGATCACAACCGAGCAGGAGTCAATCCAGCTTGGCACGGGCCCGACAGCCGGCAGTGGTGCCGGAACGGCTTTCCTGTAGCCACCAGATTTCAGGGTCAGCTAACCACAGTGACCGAACATCCCGCTGCCTCTGTGAGGGGACTTGGGGGTCCCTGGGCTTCCTGCAGCCCCCAGCCCGCAGCGGCCGCAGCAGCTCCTTCGTGGCGCATGGGCAGGATGCCCGTGCTAGCAACAGCAGAAACTTCATCTGAAGTAAGCCAGCACCCCTGCTCTGCTCCCTTCCTCCCTTCAGACACCCAGAGACCTGCCCCAGCCGGACGGGCTGCACGGGGGGCCTGGGGTGCTGGAAAATTTCCTTGGGAAATCAGAGTAAAGGGAAAAAATAACCATCAGCTAACTAATTCATGCTGGAAATGAGCTTCTCTCTCTCCTCATCTCCTGCGAGCATTCTTGATTAGCTAATAAATGATTAATCGTGATGAGAAAAGCCAGCTCCTTCGTCTCCCGCTTTCATCCCCCAGCTGCTCCAGGGGATTTGGAACGTCACGGGCAGATGAAACGGCACCCCAGGACCCCGCGCCTCCCTCCCGGCCGGATCCCCAGTGGGGGAGAGGCTGCACCCCAGCCCCGGATCGGGAGCGTGCCACCCGTCCCTCCCTCTGCGCCTTCATCCTCCACCGGATGCGAGTGCCTCCTCTGCCTCCTCTAAACGCTCCCTAATTTACCTGGGAGGAAACCACTCACGCTGATGCCACAGAAACCAGCAGGCACATCTCCGGGATCCGTCGCTCCTGACAAGCGCTCTATTTTAATGCTGCTAACAGCAATTTTTGTTCCAACAGTATGTGGAGGCGCTTAGATTTCTATGCAGTTTTTACTTTTTAATCTCATATACTTCTTGCCAGTGCCAGAGTGTCACCATTTAATAGTCTTACTGGAAAAAAGAGTGTTTCAGATCTTGTTCGATAGTCCCTATCCCGAATACATTAGAGAGCCACTGAATGATTTAAGAGGAATTTTTATACCTCTGAACGCGGAGGGAAGGCACGAGGGGCCCAGCCTCGTCGTCCGCTGCTGAAAAGTCGGGCAGTGTTTTCTGCCCCAGGCTCCCCTACGGCAGCAGGGTTTTGGGAGGGGAAGAGCGCTGGGACACCTCCACTTCCCCCAGAAGCACCCGGAGACGCTGCCTCCCGTGGGGCACGCCGATTTAACGCCGCCCAGCAATTCTTCCCCCGATGAGTATTTCATTTCACGGGCACTTAACACCGGGAAAGCCGATACCTGGCGCCGGAGGTTGCAGTGCGGCAAGGAGAGCATGCGCTGCCTGCGACGCAAGGCCGATTACCATTAGGGTTTTTCCAGATAATAGGCAGAGCAATTCCCGGTGGATAGCGGGACTCCCCAGCAGTGGTGGGCAGGTGCAGGATGCCCAATCTATCTCACCCATTTCTGCCCGGTGTTGGTCGCACCGCTGCCAGGTGTGGCATCAGCCTTTGTCATCTCCCAGGTCCCGGGGACGGACGTCTCAGGGTGCTGTAGAAGAGGCTCCCAGGGCACCCCGATAATGAGAGCAGGAGCCAGCAACACGGTTTCTGCGAGATCAAAGCACTCCCTCCCCAGCCGTACATGCCCCCAGCAATACAATCATCCCGCCAACCCCATCAATATGTATTCCAGCTCCACCGATTCCACCCAATTAGTTCACTAATCTCTCCCCGCCCAGGCACGGCGCGATGGCTGTGTGAAAACGCAGACCGCGGCCTCCACCGCGCCGCAGCCCCCATGCCGGGACCCCGCTCCCGCTGCCGCCAAGACGGGGCTGTGGGGAAGCCAGGCAGCATAATTTATTTTTATTTTTATTATTATTATTTTTGTTGTTGCTGTTAGTACCGTTGTTATTATTATTATTACCGTTGTTATTATTATTATTACTTTGGGTATCCGTAAAGACCATTTGCAGCCTCTTTACTCACCTCAGCAGGATTCTGTGTGAAACCCATGGAAGGCTGGTGTGCTCAGTGGGACTCTGACTTTGGGGATTTCCAGGATTTCCACATTCATCCAGGCCTCACATCCTCTCTCTCCGCACACAGCGAGATTTCTGGACGTTGCCCACCAGCACGGTCCGCACGCAGCTGGGGTGACCTGGGGAGCAATTCCCGGTTTGCCATGGTCTCCATGTGGGATGCGGGGGCTGAATGCCAAACGCAAGGCAGAGCCTGGGGAGCAGAGATCCCCCCAGAATGATTAGGAATAGATTTTTATATGTATATATATGAATATTTTCATAATTATGAGAAGAGAGGCAGAACAAAGGCCATTGCTTTAGCCAGGGGATTTACGAGGCATCGTTTGCCACAGGTGAGCTGTGGCTGCCGTAAGGATCCAGCCCCTGGGATTGCCTGTCAAGGCTGTGTGAATTTTAAGTAGAAGGTAAAAGGGTTTAACTGGAACACGGCCCCGCTGTGCATACAGAAACAGCTCAGTGCCCGCGCTCCCGCAGAGGCAGGTTCGCTCCAGCCCCGGGACCGGCACGGAGCAAAGCTGCACATCAAGGGCCGGCCGCGGCTGCAGACATGTTCTCTGCTCTGATTGCAAACACACTGCTCACTCGCTCCTTTCTTCTGCTACAGAGGAGACCAGAGGCACACACGGGCTCTGCTTACATCTCCTTTCAAACAAAATACACCGGCATGAGGAGCGCTGCCTGACAGCTCGCCGGCTTTCCGAGCGCGCTGGGGAGGAAGACACTGGATCGGCAGAGCAGCTTCTCTGCAGGGACAAGGGGTCGGTGCTGCCCGGGGCCGTGTCCCCATCGGCCACCCTCGCTAAAGGAGGGGGGCTTTGGGGAGGGGGATTGCACGTTTCCACGCTTCTCCCACCTCAGATCCGCTGCTGGAGAACGCTGGGTCCGTGCTCTTAACACGCAATGCGCAGACATCCGTACCAAAAGGAATCAGCACCTGAGGACGCGTGTGAGAAATCAGGTTTAAAAAAGCAAAATGTCTTCTACATGCAGCGAGGACTGCTTGGTTTGTTGCCTACCCCCTTTCCCATTGCCAAAACTTGGCAATTTCATGGAAAACCAGTGGCATTTAAAAAAACCAACCAAACAAACAGGCAGAACATCCTAGTCAAGCAGTAACACAGCTAACACAATCTGCAGACCGGCAGATATTTTACGGTGTTATTACATTAAAAACCTGTGATCAAAAACTCTCGCCTCCCAAAGTGAAGTTTGTGTGGCACAGAAGGCAAAGCTGCCGCAGGGCGCAGAGCTGGCCTCGCCTTCCTGACGCAGCTTTGTCTTTGGGTATCATTTCATCCTTTTCCAAAAGCTGTTGAAGCCCCCCATCCAAGCGGTGATCTCCAGCAGGGACACAGGGAACACCATGTCCGTGTTGCAGTGGCTTCAATTACTTTTAGAGTTGGTCTCTTCCTAGCTAGAAGGATTTTATTTTTTTAACAACGCTCCTTGGAGCACACTGAGGTCCTGCCCCTCGAACGGCGCACAGACCCAGGACCTGGAGTGACACAGGACCACGGGACCCCCGTGACCGGAGCTGCTGCGCTGCACGGAGGGGTTTCCGTACGGAAATTCCCCAAAGGCTCCTCGTTCAGTCAGACGCTTCGGCTGCCCCACTCCTCATGACAACGGGTACCGGGATTGGGATTTGCCACGAGAGTGACCGAGCGGCGACGCTTGGCGTCTGCGCCGCGAGCCCCAGCAAGAGCATTTGCATTTCCCTGTATTAATGCAGGCATCCAACTGGAAGATGTAGATGTCTTTTTAATGCACCTACGTTTGAAGCCTGAATACATAATCTCTCTATTACACGGATACTTTACACGTACACAGCCACACCGAAACAGTGATTTATGCGGCCGCGTTACATATGCGGAGGCTCGGGATGCTGGCGCACAGTGGGCAGCGATTTTGGTTTTCCATAGCTATTTATTTGCATAGCAGCGACTGCAGATGATTAATCGAGCACGCTGCGGTCAGGGCGAGCCCGCTGCTGAAATATGGCCCTGCTTCCAGAAGCCGCCACGGCATTAATTATTAACTGGGTACGGGAGATTTGCCACTCTCCCCACACCAGACGCTGAAATAGTTCCCTACATAAAAGAGCATTAAGTGAAAGCTCAGATAAAGCCGATCGCTCGGCAAAGTGACGTCCCGCTTTCAAGACCTATTGCTTGGCAGGAAAATTTACAATCCTTTAATTCCATTTACAAGGCGGCGACACAAAAGGGAGCTGGAGACGGAGGCTGGAAGCCGAGAGACCGAAGGGGAAGAATAAAATAAACAGGAGTCCGAGGGAGCCGGGATCCGGCCCCCCCGCTCCGAAATTCAGTCACTCATTAAATTCCAGCCGGGATTAGCGGCAGGAAAGCGCCGGGCAGAGATTTGGCTATTGTGCGATGGGAGGTATATTAAGTTATAGAGGTTCCATCTTGTCCCTATTCATGCCTAACCGTGTTGTATATATCCGAGCAGCTAAGCGTAATTTGCTTATAAATAATTGACTTCCTGGCGATTAAAATCTCTTGAGGGTCTCTCAGTTTATTCACAACAAGCCGCCTCGGCCTGCCGTGCAAATTAGGCCTTTCAAACCTGTCTCATCTCCAACAGAAATGTTATGAAGAGTGATTTTTTTATCCCCTGTAATAACCTTCAACTAACCTTTAAACTGAAGTGAATAATTTAAATCTTATTTTCATATCAATGGGGGAGTCAAGCCAAGCAATTATCTTTTATCTGTATACTCCGTCGTCAGAGCAAGGCATAATAAAGTTTTCCCAAGTGGGCAGAGCGCAGCAGCGAGAGGAGGAGAGAGCGGGAGCGCGGTGGGATCTGAAGACATTAATGCAGCGATGAATTATTCAGTAATGAGTACAAGATCTGCCATAAAGGATCCGCCAGCGGCCGGGCCGCGCCACAAATTGCCGGATGGTCGGTGCAATTAGCGCCGGCGTGGGTGCAGCCCTGCCCGCTGGGTGGCCGGACCGCGCACCCCCACGTGGGGAAAAAAAAGGGGAGAAAAAGGAAAAAAAAACAAAAAAAATCCCCCCCAGCAAAGCTGTCGGGGCTGAAATCCCCCACCCTGCTCATTAAAATTCTGCCGCCTGCGTTTCTCCCCGCGTCCCGCCAGACCGTCCATGATCTTTTTTTTTTTTTCTATTAATTCATAAAATATCACACCTGTGATTGAGGCCGCTGATTACAGGAGCAGACAAACACGAGGGCTGGTGAAATATTGCATGTTTCCTACGCAGCCACCGCGAGCAAAAACACGGCCGCCGCATGAAATATTAATCCTTTTTCTTGGCCGGAGGCGGAGAGGAGCGGGATGGGCGGCCGGCGTCAGCAGAGCAGGGCTGGCGAACCGTTGAGAGCAGGGATAAGCTGGGGAAAAAAGAAAATCATTATTAAACTACTGCATTGAGTGCCCTTGCTAAATTGCCTGCAGACACATTCCTCTTTTCGGGATTAAGGGTGGATTTGACCCGCAGGTGCTGCCACAGCCGCGATTCCCCGTTTCTACCCCCAAAGCTGAAGGTCTCCGAATTCCCCTGACATCATAAAAATGATGCTGGCACCCAGCTGCATCTCTGCTTCCCGGGGGAATCGACTTCACATCACCAAACCCGACGGCGGAAGCACAGACGGTCTGGGACGGGGGCTCCTACCCGACCTGGGCCACCCGCATCCAGCACCCAGGCTTTCCATTGCAGCGCAGATTTGGCTGGGATTTTGGTTTTCCTCTTTGGTTTTGCCACCCACCGCCGGCGAAGGGCTGGGAAACAGCGGACAACTCAGAAAAATCCCAGTTGGATGGGATGCGGCACAAAACAGGGACCCAGGGCAAGAAAAGCGATGCGAGAGCGCTGGGTTGGATGTCAGGGCAGCTCTGTGCCAGGCATTAAATATCTGTGCGTAATCTTTCCACTTAAACCAATGATTAAACAGATTTAGCAGATGATTAAACAAATAAAGACTAATGAAACAAGCGAAGTAATCAAATCTTTATGGGGGAATAAATGCATGATTCAAAACAATATTAGGACAAATTGTCTAAAACTGGTGGTGAATGTGTTGCTTTTGTCTAAACAGCATTTGTTATGTTCTCACTTAGCTGCAATCAAAATATTTGCTCAAACTGGGATGGGTCTGAAAATCCAAAACACTATCGAGGACTAAAAAAAAAATAAAAATGAGTGTTTTGCAGGATCCGCTGTCCCCCCGAGCCGAGCCGGCGCTGCCCGAGGGGCTCGGGACCGGACCCCAGGGAGAGCGGGGCTGAGGGTGGGGGCAGCGGGAGCAGCTTGGGACGGTCCCGGGGGGACGGCAGGGACAGGATGGCCAGGTACGGCCAAGGGCACCCCAGCACCGGCGCCAGCTCCTGCCAGTGCCCCTCTGACCAGTTTTACGGGGAATCAAGGCTTCGCTTCCGTATATAAGCAGCAGTGGTGGATTTCAGAGCTGTAAGTCTTTTTCTTTCATCAATTTTGCATACAGAAAGATTGTGTTTGCTCTAAATACTTTTGTTTTTAAAGCTTCTTAAATTTTTGAAATGAAAATAACAAGGAGGGGAAAAAAAATAAAAAATAAAAGACTTTTCCAGACAAACTGTCAGAAGGGTGCAGCCACCAAACGAACACAAACAGAGCTCCACCAGCAGAGCCGTTAATTAAGAGGGGGAGGAAGCGAGGTGCCTAGCGCAGAGATAACTGCGCATGCTCCTCGGGCCACAGCGCACACGAGTCTGCACGCGCATCTGCACACTCACACACGTGCGCACCGCGCACACGGGACGCCCCGTGAGGACGCCGTGCCCGGATGCCCAGAGTTCGGGTGATGCTGAGACAAAAAAACGCGATTCAGCACGGCGGGACAGAGCCGGATGGTTTAACTCATGCTCCTCAATCTTGTCTACGCCGGAGAAAAACGGGGCAGCCACTTAACGCTAACGCAGCCTCACCTCACATCCCTTTGGGCATCGCGAGACAGGGCTGTGCATCCCCGCTGCTGGGTCCCTGCCCCGCCCACCACCCTGCCCCAAGCGCGATGGCAAAGGGCTGAAGTGGAAGAAACCCCCCAAAACCCACCCGCCCTGGCCTCCTGCAGGGTTGCTCTCGCTCCCGCTGCAAAAAGCCCGGGACCGTCCCAGCCATCACGCACGCGCTCCTGGGACAGCCCTGGAAACACTGCCGCAATGAGGGAGTTTATTATTGCCACTGACTTGGAAAATGAACGTCTCGTGCTACGTGCAGCCTTTCCCTTCTCCCGCCTGACATTAATGATAACAGCAAAACCACTCGCCACGAACCCAGCCCCTGGCATGAGGGCACAGCGATGGGCCTCGACCTCTCTTCTGAGCACTTTAGCATCCAAAGGGATGCAGAGCCGAGAAGGGACCCGACCCTTCCAGCCTTCAGGCGAGCCGCAGGGGCGCGAGCCCAAGGATATCTTTTCTCCCATCCTCAGCTGAAAAAAGTCAAGAGGAGCCAAACAGAGAGGAGAGCTCTTGTTCTGCAACCACAGGCCTCTTCGCCGTCGCAACGTACCCCGCCGTGAGGTTTCTGTGGCTTGAGCCGCAAGCTCCTCCAGCCGCCAGTCAGCAAGGGAGAGGCCAGGGCCAGAGCGGGTGCTCGATGGCATCGTTACAGGGGGTGAGATAACGAGTTCGGGCTCTGTGATGCTCCCTGCAGCCCCCGGCCAAGCCCCCATCCCCGTCCCTCACGGTCCCTCAGGGGCTGGGGAGCCCCCACAGCCCCAGTTTGGGTTGGGACCCTTGTGTCTGCCTCACACTGCTGCTCTGCTTCAGCACAAAGCGGGGATTCACACGCAGCGGCCGCAGCGCGAGAATCCAGCGAGTCCATGACATGAATTCCAAGTCTCTCTCCCCCAAGGAAAGGCTGAGCCAGCTCAGCACCCCTCCTCTCCCCCCCTTTTTTTTTGGAGACTCATTACTATATTGTGGATATTCTCCACTAAAGGGCATCTCTTTGAATGCATTTGCTTTTTTATTAATGTGTGCTAAGACAAGTCAAGCCTGATTATCATGAAGACAATTGCTGAATTCCCTCCTGGAGAAATCTCATCTAGACTGTGTAGGCGTTTTAATTTCAGAGACCCATTAATTGGCACAATTGCTTAAGCAGCTGCTTTCCGTGTCATTTTAGGACCACTTTATGAAAAACAGAGCTAAAAAAAAAAAAGAAAAAAAAAGTATATGACAGGCCAGAGCTTTCTACATGCTAACATAATTAATGCAGGGAGCTTCCTTTGGGCGACAAAGCCACAAAAAAGCCACCCTGCTACCGAAATACGGGTGCCCTGCGCCGACGGCGTGCCGGGACCACTCGGCTCCCGCATGCCCGTGCTGGGAATGGTGCTGGGCACGGCGCTCAGCACCTTGCTGGTGCTGCCACAGACACCTCCGTATCCCAGCGGCTTCTGGAAAATGAAAGAATAAGAAAAGGGGAAGGAAAAGCACCCAGCCCAAGGCGTTTCCCACCAATGGGCTGCAAACCGAGGGGCTCCCAGCAGCCGCTCGCCCACACTGCAGGTGCCCGGGGATGGGGAGGGGTCGGGCGGTGGGAGAGCACCCTCAGCACGCACTGGGGGAAGCGGGGGGTCCGGAGGGCTCTGATGGCCCAGTGCCGACTCCACCGGCAAACTCGGATGCTCGCAATGATGCTCGCGTTGGCCTTCCCCAAAAATCCCTCTGCCCTCGGCCCCAGGGCCTCTCCCCAGGGCCGGTGGCCGGGTGGCGGGGGGGTCTCGAGCTCGGGCGTGGGGCTCTCAGCCCCCCTCGAGGTCCCTGTCCCTGGGTGCTGCCTTGGATGCAGCCAACGGCCACACAATTGCCGGCGTCGCAGCCAGCACATGCACGCTTTCCGTGGCGGAGCTGAGTTCCCAGAATTAGGTTAATTATTTAATTAATAAAGAACAAATCCTTCACTCCGGGAGAAGCGGCCAGAGTTATGCGCTAGTCTTTGCTATGGGCAAAAATATACATTCCCATTTATTAATAAATAAAGCCATACCAACGCCCTAAATTATCAGCGGAATATATTTGCTAACGCAAAGCAATAGCAGGAACAATTACTTATTAATAAAGCAATAGCTAAATCTAATTACATCCCCATCAGATCCTGCAAGTAATAAAACCACAGTTGCCTTCCAGAGCCGAGGGACCTCCTGACCCCAAATCAAAGTTTAAACCATCCATCAGCTCCCAATACATTCGCAGCACAGCCAGCAATTACCATCACCTCCGCTCCGCGCCCCGGCAGGGGCAGGGGTCACCCCGCGCGCCGCTCGCCTGAGAGCTGCAGCGGAGCCTCAGAAATCTCATTATCCTGTTAACCATACATTTATCTGACAAGATAAAAGAGACTAGGTGACCAAGCTATCATTAAAGATTAATAGAAAGTATAAAAAATTCAGCTGCAACCAGCATTGCTGTTTAGTGCCTGTGATAGGCCTGACAGGATTATTAATCAGGCAGCCAAAAAGATTTAGGTCTTTGCTCCCGGTGTTTCATTTCAAGTCTGTAGTCCCCCCCGCGCCCGCCGCAGAACGCCCGGGTCAGGGAGGACGATGGCTAATTGGTACTGCGGGGTTGGGACAGTAACGACTCGGACCAATTAGAAACTCACCAGGCGTCGAGGTGACGACACCGCGCAGCACCTGCGGCAGCCGGGACGCTCCGGCGAGGGCCGCGGCCGTTTGTGGCGGCAGCTATTAATGAACGGTCCAGATCAATGCCTGGATTAATTTTAATAGTGGGCTACAAGAAGGACGCCAGTCCCAGGGTGGTTTTCCCCTCATTCGTAATTCCATTTAAGCCTAACATGAAAGATTCCCAGGTAACACCTACACAGGAAGAAACGAGATTTCCCTGGTTTTGAGCCTTAAGTATTCTTTTTATTCTGCTTCGCCTTTTCCCTTTTGATCACAAATCAATGTCCTTCCGCCGCCTTCCCAGGAAGCCAGCCTGGCGTTTCTCCATTTCTCCACTTGCGAGGAAGAAAAACCCACAAACGAGGAAAGGCGCTTGCCAAAACACGGCACGGAGAGGGGGAGCCCCGCCGCTCGGGGGTCCCGGGCCCCCGCGGCCTCGCGGCTCTGCTCACCCCTCTCCGCAGGGCCCGCAGCCTGCCTTGCTCTTCCTCCAAGCGCACGCGTTAAAATAAGGAATATCACTGAAAACAAGATCAGCCTTTGCTGGTGCATCTCCAGAAACAACTCACACCCTTTTAAAGACAATTTTTGTTTTCTCACATGAAAATATTCCAGCGTGAGCTCGGGATGGTTCAAACAGCACAGGAGCATCCCTCCTTTTCCACACAAAACCAGAACAAACCGGAGAAATATACTGCGAGCATCTGCTTCCTGTGAGAATCATTTGCCTTATAAAAAACCCCCAAAAAAGAATCTTCCCTTGAAAAAAGTGCAACGCAACCCACGGAGGCCCTGGCTGGGGCTCTGGGCAGTCCCCTCCATGCATGGCTTTTTCCGGCCGGTCCCACCCCACCTGCACTCCGAAAGGATCCGGGCAAGGCCGAATGCCGCGGGTGAACACGGGGGTGCCCGAGAGGCAGCCCAGAGCCGGGGCGGCGAGCTGCGTAACCAGGGCGTTTGGCAGCCCCAGCATCACGTGTCACCCTTTACGAGGAGCGCTATCTGCCACAAAATCGCCGCTAAAAGCATCTCCCCCTGCGAATCACCACACTTCCCACCGATTCCGTCCGTTCTCTGAGATCCTGCAGCCGGGCACTTAATCATCAAACATCATTGCAATTATGCAAAGAGCAAAGGGAGCCCGCAGAGATGCTCGGGGAGGTTTGCTGACGAGGAACACGGGTAACGGTGACTGGGTGGACCGGAGGGACCTTCCACCCTCGCGGCACGACCGTGGCCAGGACACGGGGCATGCCAGCTCCTTCAGCAGCGACCATCCCTCACCCCGGCTCCCACGAGGAGCCTCGCTCGTACGCCCGTGCCGGAGCACACCAGGCCCGGGGTGGGGAGATTTTTGGGAGTTTTCTGACAGAATAGCGCCTGCAAACTTCACTGCCTGCATGAACAGGCCACGCGGGCAAACAGGGAAGAGGGCTCTGATTTGCATGGGCTTTTGCAATCAAAAGCCGAAGACGGTGGCGTCGCCTTCGAGCCAGGATGCAAAAAACCCTCTGAGCAGCCTGGTTTTACATCCATCCAGGAATCGCTGCTGAAACCCAAATAATTCAATTCCAGTTCTGCAGGATGAGTACAGGAAGCAGGAGCTGGTTGATCCCTGTCTGCAGGAAGGTAGAACTGGGCTCCGTGGCACCTTTGAAGCTTGCAGGAGCGAGATAAAAGAGAAATGCTAAAGCTTCGCAGAAGGGGGATGGCACGGGAGGCGGCCACGCGGCCGAGCCGGCGTTTCGCCAATGTCGTGGGACGGCAGAGCTCACGTCACCTCTGACGAGCCTGGGATGAAAGGGAAACCTCCAGCGCCGCGCACAGCCCCAGCCAAGGGTTTCTCCTGACTCTGAGGCCACACGTCAATGCGATCAGGTCTGCTCAACCCTCAGAGCAGTTTTGGGAAAAAAAAAAAAAAAAAGTGTTGAGTCTTTGAAATACCGTTTCAGATTTGTAATGTGGTGGGCAGACAGGCAAGACACATGCGTCTGGAGGGTTCGGCAGAGGGACTCGGTCTCACAGGAGAAGAAAAGCAATTCCAGATTGACAGAAAATCCAATTCATCTCAGAGGGGTCCAAACCACAAGGAAACGGATCTACATTTCAAACATTCCCAGGGTTTTGTGGTGTCCCTACCCCGAGGGCTGGGTGGACCCATTATACAGATGAAAACCAGGTGGGCTTGGGCTTGTGGGCTCTCAGATGGAGGGGTTTGTTTCGGGGACATCTAATTCTAAGTCATTACACGTGGCTCTCGCTTAAAATATCCCACCGCATCCCATGGAGCCGGCTCTGCCGTTCATCCCGGCCTGGGTAGGAGTACGACGTTGCGGCTGCCGTTAACACATGGACATTTACCGTGTGATCTTCCCCAGCCCCGCCACGGCGTTTTGTAGATGCCGCCGCGCTTCTTGGAGGCTCAGCGCATCTGGCAGAGGTTCTGGGAGGAAAATCCATCCCTTTTCTGGGGAGGAAATGTCCGAAGCAGATAGAAGATAAAGTCAAATTAATTATTCACCTCCATCAGCTCATGGAAAGCTTCCCCGGGAGCCCGCCGAGAGCAGCAGGCTCCCATCTTTTATCTGTTCTGCAGGCTAAGATGGAAGAAGATGATGGGGGGCGGGGGGGGGGGAGAGCTTA
>JAAGAY010134544.1:30352-50469 GCA_011801015.1 Ardeotis arabs | reverse complement strand
TTTTTTTTTTTTTTTTTTTTCTTCTTTCCACAGAGTTTATGTAAGTTAAACTTTCTTTGGTTTTTGTGGTTCAGATTCTGGTGTTTAGAGATAAGCTGGAGAAATAATTCCTGATTATGAATGAGAGATTTGGCTTTGTGTCATTCTTCTGATTTTCCAAGTTAAAATTCCATGAGGGAGAGACCCATTTCAATGGCTAGTCAAGCAACATGATTACTTGTGTTAAAATATGCTGACATTTTGCAGAGTGGCTGAGTTATGATTATGAAAACAATTACTAGTATCATTTTTCAGCCACATCATCAGCACATCTTCACAGAATCATAGAATAGTTGGTGCTGGTGATGTTGTGCTGTTTTCCTCTACTTGATGATGGCTTCCTTGTTGCAAAGTGACATAAAAACTTACTGGAGTTAGTACTAAGCTGTATGGCTAGTTCTCTCCCAAGAAAGCCATTAACGTATCTGAGAGAACAGTTAAAGGTCAAAGCTGAGAGCAGAAAAGTCCTGCTGTTCAGTTACTGGGGTGGTTAAAAACCATAGTGTTCTGGATGTTTGGTGTTTCTTTTTGCTTTTGATGATCTGTAAGTAGTGCTTGGCTATTGGTATTCTCTTTCTGGGAGTTCCAGTGGTATCTCCAGGAAATGAGCTTTTGGAACTATGAACTTAACGTTTTTAATTCCAAAGACTGAGTTAGTAGTCTATCATTTTGGTTTTTTTTTTAATCCCCTACATAAAATAAACATGTAAATGGGGGGGGGGGGGGGGGGGAAGCTTCTAAACTTGGAAGAGTTGCTCTGAGTTGTCACCATCTAAGGAACACCTTAGATTATATGCTTTTAAAAAGCAAATGGAGTTCAATACCTGAGTCTCAATCTAAGCAGAGCCGTGAGTCTTTTGATTAATGATGTTTTGAGTGTAGTGCTTTAATTCAGTTACTGCGTTGAGTACCTATGGTTTAGAGCAGAAAATTGTTTGATGCATCAGGTGATACTATTACAAGGGATAAAAAGGGCTCTCTTTTTATGCAAATGCTGCCTGCAGTAATTATGAAGGAAATAGTGGCAGATAATGACATAAAGGTCACTTTATTGAAAATAAGTTGCATAGAGTTTGGTATAGATGTCACACCTTTCACTTTCCTGAGGCTGTGGGTAAACACTTGACCATAGTACGAGTCACAGAGGCTAGGACAGAATGGTTTTATAGGTTTTCTTTCTTTACTAACTATATTTGTTAACCCAAAACATGCAAGTTTTCATCTTATTCAGCATCAGCTCTCTTATCTTCTTGTATTAACGTAACAAAACATACATGCTAAACCAAATTTTCAGGCTGATATAGTCTCATGCTTTTACACTTTCAGTTCTCTCCAACTAAGCTTAAAAAGTAACGTGCCTGTTCTCTAGTATGAATACAGACAAGGGGAGCAAAACTAAGACTGTTTAGCTGTCTTCAAAAGAGTATTTTACCATTTTCCATAGAGTATTTTGTGAGCATGCAGAACTCCAGTATTTGTACTTGTTGGATAAGGTATACTTTTGTCATTACAGATTGTAACTAGTAATCCCTCCTGCTTTCACACAACTTCAAATTTATCAGTAAAAAAAAACCCAACACAGCAAAAGAAAAACCCACACAGGAAAGGGCTAGTTACAACTGGGAGTTCAGATGCTATGTACTTTTAAATAGCTCTGAGCTGCTTTGGTTTGGACCTCATCTTTAGCATTTTTGCTAAATGGTGACCAAGAAATTCTAGAGCAATTAAGTAGTGAAAACAAGTTAAAACAAACTAACTCTCATACCCAGATTATGTCTTCTACTTTACCAGCAAATGGTGAGAGCTTGTTGATTGTTTATTTTATTTCTAGGTTAAAAGTTTATCACCCTCACTAGCTTCCTGTCAAAATCCTCCTTTATTAGGAAATAATGAAATAGTATTTTGCTTGTGTTTATGGACTAGTACAGAGTACAGCTGTCAAAGACAGAACACTCAGTAATTTTTTTCTATTTAGACTTTTGGCTAAAGGATGGATCTGAAAAAAGTACAGATAACAGCCAGTCTGTCTGTCTTCAGCATGCTTTTGTTATTGCTGCATTTTTACTGCTTTTCCATGTGTCTTGGAATACAATGTGTAGCCTGAGTGTGGCAAAAAAAGCCCTTTCTTTTACTCTCTGCACACATGGAAAGAGTAGTTTTCCTAACCAGAGTAGGTACAGTTACTTAAACAGCTATTTAGTCTTTCTTTGCCAAAATAGCATTACCATGGTGTTTAAAAACAAGTTCACAGTGTACAGGGCTTACATTAGGGATGATGTTTCTTTAGTAACCAAAAGAAAGACTCCCTCTTCCCAAGCTCCATGTTGCTTGTATGAGTAGCTTCAGCAAGTACATCCTCTACTGCCCTGTCCTATACTTTAGGGCCAAACAGCTCCTCGGCAAATGACTGTATACTCTGTAAATAATTAGAGAACTAAAAGATGGACATTTGGTAATGATAGCTAGAGTAGCATTAGCAAAGCCTAATGGTTATACCTGTTGAATATTTTAGTTGGACTGCTTCAGAGCTCCCTCTTTTTTTTTTTTTTTTTTTAATTGCTCAAGAGTTTAGGGAAGCCAGAAATGCATGACAACTTTTTATTTTTGTATCAAGTGCAACATTGCAAGTAACAGATAAAACTCAGTTTACTAGTCCCATAGTATACAGAACTGAAAAATGCATTCTGCCATGCTGTAGGCACTGTGCGTAAGAACCTGGTCAAAACTTCAGTGCAATTGTGACTGGAAGAGCAAAGCAGTGCTATTATTGTTACATCTGTATGTATCCCAGTGTCATTAATAGATTTATGGTAAAGCAGAATGGCTACCACTCTAGTGTATGAGCAATCCCATGAATTACATTTTACATCTAAAACAGCAAGCAAAG
Organism: Ardeotis arabs; assembly: GCA_011801015.1. Classification (NCBI taxonomy): domain Eukaryota; kingdom Metazoa; phylum Chordata; class Aves; order Otidiformes; family Otididae; genus Ardeotis; species Ardeotis arabs. Next base: position 47,543 of record JAAGAY010134544.1, on the reverse strand, counting down.
GAATCAATGCTAGTCACCTTAATGGGTGAGGTAACAAACCCACTTTCAAGGGATATCTTGAGCCAATTGATCACAACAGAAGAAAATTTAAGCTGAAAATACCTGGTTTTACCTAGTAGGGAGAACTGGAAATTGGGCAGTTATAGGTGCCCAAGGAATTCTGCTTCCTAGCTTTTGCTCAGTCTTCATCTGTAGCACTGCAGAGGCCTTCAGCCAAGAAGTTTTTCATCAAGCTACTAGCAAGTGTAACTGACCACCATCTACACCTTTCTAGCTGTTAGTTCTGGAACAAGTCCTTGCATCACCACTGTTTGAGACAGGTATTTCTACTGAAGGTAGGTATCAAGTTTCTTCTTGATGTTATCGAATGAATCCATTCCCATATAGTCAGCTTGGCCCTGTTCCCACCGTTCCTTGCGTTCTTCTGAAGATACAGTTGGTAATACTGGTGATGGTGTTGATATTGATATGTGGGACACTGCCTCTGTAACCTCTGCCTAAAAGGAAAGGCAGAGTAAAAATATAGAAATACTTTGCATCGATAAAGTGAGTAATAGGCCATAGAATGAGACAACTAAGTAGATATTATCATGCGCAGCAGCAAGCATTGCCAATGGGCAGGGATTGTGCAGCTTTCCTAGCAAAATAACAAAGCAGAGTTACAGAAGTTAGCAGGGAAGGGGAAAAAAAAAAAAGTTTAAGTTCTTCATACCTCTCTACAGAAGCCACAAGAGAAAGCCAGAGTATAGACCAAGCCCGATAGCTGCAAATAGTTTGTTAGAAAAATGTAAGATTAACAAGAGAAAGCGCATCTTAAGAGATCAGTAACTTCGGTCTCAGAAAGGTTGAGAACTTAAACTGGCCCGTGTACTAGGTGACTATAAAGTCTGCAGTCTTAATAGCTTGCAGATGCAAGCTACTAAACTCTGTGAATGAGAACTAGAGTTAGAAGCATTACTTGTGGCTTTGGCGAGTACGGGGATTCATCACTGCCAGTCTACATAAGTATTCGTTCTCCAAGTTACTCTAGGCTTACCTAGATTGGTTTCACCATGCAAGATCTGTATGTACATATTGCATGCTGAACTAGGGTTCTTCTGCTTGAGAACGTTACTAGCTGCAACACATTAGGAGTTATAGGGCCCTTCTCTGTATATATTAAAGAAGTTACTACAATATAGTTTCTGGTGCACCATTGGCTACTTACATACTTTGTTTTAGGCAAGCAGACATTCAAGACTGCTATAGCATGCTTCTCTTCTATAGTATTATTTATTCCAAGCTTAAAAGAAAAACAAACAAACAAACCAACAAACAAAAAACCTGCACCCCACAAACTAAACCACTCATGCTTTGAGTTGGACAGAGGGACGGGCAATCAGTGGAATGGTAAAGAACCTGTCATCCATACTTGGGTAGTTTCTACAAGACTATTAAAGCACATACCATGTTTACACCTGTAGTAATTTCTTTAGCAATTCCATGCTGTTCTAGTAATGGTAAAACATTAGTTGTATAGGTATCCCACCACATGTTGAGGAATTCTGGGTGAACTATTTTAGGGTCACCCATGTTGCCTTTTATGCTTTTTGTTCTGGAGTCATATGTATAGTTCCACGGCTTTGTGCTTCCCAGGAAATGCACCACTTTAGTATTTGCACCAAACCTGTTGGACAGAAAAAGTTAGAACCCACAGTTTATGCAGATGCCTAGAAAACAAGAGTTTTGACTGGCAGACAGATTTTTTAACCTGCAGTTTCTGTAAGTGTCCAGAAAACAAAACTATGAGGCTAAACACTAAATGATGAAACTGGCATGCCTACTGGGACTGAAAGCATCACTATAAAACAGAAAAAATGCAAACTGAATTCTACATTACAATAGTCAGAATACAGCCAAAACCTAATGGTCTGGGCTCTTTAAGTACTTACAGCCAACTCAAGTCTTTAGGTAGAATGATGTCCATAGCTCAGGAGAGAGCAGTCTCAAGCAGCCGTTGCAATCGGAACTGGTTTTAAGAGTGAAAAAGATTCTACTCCAAAGTCAGTGATCCAGATAGTTAGGCATTACAAGCTTTATGTAGAGAGGGGTCAGTGTTAAGAGTTAGCCTTTCAGTTTACAGCCCTATAGAAAAGAATCATTAGAAGGCCCTGTTGCAGGAAGACCATCCCTGCAAAATAATAGCTTTGTATAACCTAGGCATTTCGGGAGGATTTCTGATCTTGGTGCAGCAGGGTCTTGCTGAACAACCAACCATTATTTTCTAAATAACCTTAGTTTAGGCATGGGTGGGACTTGTAGTGGTAGGTTTTTTGTTTGTTTCTTTTTAAAACTATTTTCATTCAATTTTCAAAATGGACTTCTAGCGTTGTCCCAAATGTTACCAGTTATGGGCTTTTGCATTAAGAGTGTAGAGGAGATGCGCCCCTTTTGAAGAACTTCAGACTAAAAGAGACAGCATTCATTCCATTCTTCTGTGGTTCCAGAACTAGAGTTCAGCTCGAGTCAATTTTGTGAATAAGCAATACCAGTCTCTCTAGTAAACAGTGACTGTCTCACCTAGTTTAGTTCACATCACTTTAGAATTTCTTCTCAACATAATATGATTAGAATGGATGATAATGCCAAACGTCTTTGTCTAACACTGTTAACCATGCCATGGTGATTTTGACAAGGACTCAGATGTTTAAAGAGTTTTATATATGGGGACTATGGAGGTGTGTTTCAGAAAATTTAGAATATTCAAAACAAGGCAGTATGCATTTGGGTGGAGGTTTTTGTACTGTATTTCAATATTCATGTTCAGTGTTTTGAACTGCAGAATGAAAAGCTATGCGTGTACGAAACAAGGTCAAGTATTTGCACTAACTGCAAGGAAAAGAAAAAAAAACAACCAACCTGTCTTAAAGAGGTCAGTTCCTGCACTTTAAACTCTGTATGTCAAGATTTGGCATAACAGGACTACTTTAGTTTTATTAGCTGTCACAGCACTACTTAACAGCCTGAGTTTTCTTCATCTTAGGCTGCTGCTGTTTTGAGGAAACTCGTCATTGTTTAAAAATCAAGGCTATTTAAGCTAGAGAATGCCTAAGAAGTGTTATGTTACACTTGCTGCAAAGAGAGAAGTGTATTCTTAGTATTCTGTCCACTTAAGACCTGTACAACAGTTGACAGATGCCAAGCTTCTATCGTGTTTTCAGTATTTGTTTTCTAGATACTTTCTAGATCTGCAATACTTTCTTTTGACATTTAAGCTCAACTGTTAGGAAGCTTTATGTCCACACTGGCCTCAGCAACTAATCTGTCTTTCCCTATCTCCCAGAAAAGTCCTTCATCAATGTTTTGAAGTTAGAGAGCATTTGTCATGAATTGGCATTTTCCTTTGGAAAAAGGATTACTGAGACTGCTGTGAAATCTAGTCTCGCTGTACAAAGCTGCGAAAAACTTAGCTATTGATGTCAGTAGGTTTAAATTTCACTTTATTCCAACTGCTGATTATCAGGAGTGTAGCTGCTGATCTAACCAAGGGAAATTGTTCCACCTATTGAGCAGAGCATTTCCTTAAAAGGGCTGCACTTCCAGCATTCTACTTTTGAAGGTTGGCCGATTTCAGTTAGGCAGCTGATTCAATCAGTTAACTAGAATTTTTGTCAAAAGCCCCCAGATACAGTTAGGCTTTTGTGGCAACAAGGTCACTTGTAAATTTAGGGCTATGTGACTAACAAGCAGCCAGCCATGCAAAGAGGACATACTTTACAATAGATACTAACTTATCAAATGCTATCCAACTAGCTTGTCATTCTTAAGCTTGCATGTATTTCTTTAAATAAGTGTTCCACTTTTAGCATGACAGGATTTCAAATGGTATTCTGATCACAAGACAGTTCCATCTTGAGCCAGCAATAGTCCTGCTTATGCTAGCTGCTGCTTTAGACACTAGTAACCTGATGTCATTCAGAGATCAGATTGTTTTTACGCAATTGGTACTTTCCCTTCCCCCTGACTTTTTCAGGTCTTAATGAATAAGAGTTTCTGTGTAACATTTCAGCTTCCCATGCTTCCCCTCCTTCCTCCTGTGTTTATTTTAAGACTTGAGTAGCCCTGCCACTGACATAGGGTTTACTCAGATGCCAAATCTTATACTGCCAGCTAGGGAGGATACAGTCATTTTCCTTACACAGGGAACATGCGATGTGATTGGCTACAGTCTTTGTTCCGTCTTGCTATTACTTGAAGAACTGTCAGAGATCCAGAAAGACTGTTGGGAGAGAATTCTAGCTTTATACAAGTCTTTGTTCACCGTGTTTATTTGAACGGTATAGGTTGATTAGATGATCTGTAACTACTGGTCGTTAAATACCCTAAGTAACTTGAGTAAGGAAAGGGCAAGTTATCTATGTGGGAACAATACCACCAGTGACACACTGAAGTTCAACTCAAGCTGATTCAAGAGTTACTGCCTTTGTTTAGAGCTGTAATAGACAGTATCCTATACTGGAGCAGTGGTTCTTCATTTTGCAAGTGACCTGTCAAAGGTGCTTACTCTAAATCAACTTCAGTGTTACCACCAGAGATGAGTGGTTTAAGCTACAGATACAGCTTTCTCTCTGCATTTATTGTGAGACTATTCATTTAACTAGTATTAATTCAACCTTTTTCTGTAAAGACAGGAAACTGTTATAACTTTTTAGTTGCAATAATGGTCTCCCTTTAGAAAAAACTGTGTAAGTTTACATTGTGCCTGTTCATTCTGTTAGAAGAAATTAGCTTATATAAGCTCTGAGAGTCATCTTAGAATTTTGAACTTACGCTTTAAATGCTGGAAGGTAGGAATATACGGAAGTGCTGCTCAAATTATAAATAAATGGTAGATGTTTGCTCATGTCTGTTGTTGCCCAGCTGCTGAAGAAGGTGTTTAATAACCCCTGATCTGCACCTGAAAAAGAAAGCATTAAGAGGCTACAAGCATCAGATAGCTGTTTTAGGATCTTTTTCAGTCACTTCACTAATTAAAGAGTTGGTAATGCAGTTGTCATGTCCAGTAGTAGTTTGGCACAACTCTGTAAACTTTGCAGCCTTTGGAAAAATCAAAAGGTAGAGAATGAAAGAGATAGTATGTGTGGCGTTACTTTTGCTAAAAAATAGCAAGCTGCTCACAAACTGTGCCATTCAGTTTCTTTTACAGCTTAAGTTCAAGCTGTATAAAGCAGCAAAAAAACCAAGACTTGACAATTAAGTACTGTTCAGCTTCAGGAAAGCTGTACCTCAGAAGATCAAGTGCCAACAATTAGTTTTATTACTTATGCTTACAGATGCACGACCAACATCTCAACAGTGGAGTTTGCGTATTGGTGGTCTGTTAGACCTGCAGCCCTGGATGCATCTGCCTACACCATGATCTGGTAAGAGAAGTACATTGTCTTGGTGACAACTCTAGTAAAAACTTCATCAAATCCCTTAACAGGCAGTAGGCATTCCTAGTTCTGTACTAAAAAGCTGCTGACTAACCCTTAAGTGAGGATAGCAAGCTAAGTTATGGTCAGGCTGACTGTGTTGGGAGGGGTCACCTCTTAAGTTTGCAAGTAGGGGTTGTAACAAGGTCAAATGAGTCTGAAGTTGCTTGGTAGATCAGTAGTAGAGTAACTTAAAAAAAAAAAAAAACAAGCAAACTTGTCTCTGGCCCAAAGCAGACTAGCTTATAAGCAGCTATTGAGAAGTAAAAGCTACTTGTTTATATTCATTCATTCTTTATTGCAGTTAATATACTTAATCTTTAAGTGCTAATAGTTCCTCTTAAGGAGACTGAAGGGAGTCCCACAACTTTCATTTGTTGTCTTCCCTTCACCTGTAACTGCATTCACAAGTAGCATTGCTGAAGAATAGGTAAGCAGATAGCTTAGCTAGAAAAGAGATAATGTTTTATTTTAATCTTCAGTGTTCAAAAGCGCTCAGTCTCTGATGACTCAGGAAAGTTCTGATTATAGCCCAATAAAAAGATTTCAGGCCATACTAAAGTTTACACCCTCACTGCTGTTTGAGCAGAATTTGATTTTTGCAACTGAAGTATCTAGACACTGGGCATAAACTTAGGTGTACAGACAGTACACCAACAAATATAAATTCTAAGTATCCTGTTACAGCTGTCAGCATACATGCAGACTGCAGATAGAGAAATTGCCTAGAGATGTGGTCCAGTAATTTCAAACCTCTGACTTGCCTCTTAACCCATAAAGGAAGGAAAGCACTTTTGAAATTGTGCTCATCACAAGAGAACAGAGTCAAAGAAACCAGACAAGTCCCATGGTCTTTACTCAGCTATGTTTTATTTTAACTTCTAACTTAATGCTGTGTTAAGAATGTGTATATTAACAGTAAGATCATCTAAAAGAGAAGAAAGTCTGAGATGCCCTCTCAGAACAAATAGCTCATACCTGAATAGGCAGCAACAATGTATTTAACTTACTCTACAGGACTTTCTCTCACTCAGGTTGTTTTACATACTTGGCTTTTTTCAGATTGCATGCATTTATGCCAAAGCAGCCACTGAAAGCAGCATTTAACTGTCCTATTTCAGACTTCAACAACAGTCTTGTGTATGAACTGGACCTTAGACATACCGTGAAAGAATCAGGCAGTAGTTACATTAGCTATGTATCTGCAGATACTATCTTGCTGCATTACATCTTTATATGTAACAGCAACCATTTTAGATCCCATGCTAGAGAGCCAGAGGATTGCTGAAGCAATAGCAGTGTTCTTAAGGTATCAGTACTACCACATTTCTTTTTATTTCTTTGCTTTAGCTAGCCATCACTACCATTTCTGGACAACAGCATTACATAGGAGGCATTTGTCTGCTGTTAGAAACATGGAAGGTCTTGCATTCCCTAGTTACTGCTACTGCACATTAGGTGCTTAGAGCTTAACTTGAATTATGCATAGCTTGGTAGCTTGTTGAGTTTGCATCTCTGCGTCCTATTAAGGGCAATGAGCCTTCACAGGTGTTTCTCTTATTAAAAGTTTACTAGGAACTTTTATTACTGTCTAGATAAATTTAAGTTTAAATTCCCTTTCTCCCCACCAAGTTCATAGGCTCTGCAGCCGCTTAGGCAGGTAGTGCAAGTCTCCGTGGTCTCATTACTCAGATCAGTGCTACCATTTAATAAAAACTGAATAAATTTTAAAGCTGAAGTACAAATTACAGCTCTAGAAATGCAGTACCTAAACCAGTAGCTCACCATTTTTGCTGCCAGGAGCTGCAACAATTGCTTCTTGTTTACGATACTGAGGAAGTTTCACCATTGTGTGGCTTTAGCTTTCAAGTCAGAAAGTATATTGTGGAAGCAGTTCTATTCTTTTAAAGGACAGGGGCCTTAAACCTAGAAGATTAGGTCTGCTAGCAGTCAAACAAAGCTCAGAGGAGACAATCACCAAGTCTCAGATGTTCCTGGAGCTACTCAACAGTCAGTTTACACAAAGATGTGGGTTTGTTTCTGTTTTTTTGGTTGGTTGGGTTTTTGGGTGTTGGTTTGGGGTTTGTTTTTTTTTTTTTTCCCCCTCAGTTGGTTGGTTTTTTAAATGCAAAAATTCAGTACTGTGCTACAGCTGGTGACCAGTTTACACCCAACATCTGAGTGCACTCCCTGAGCTACCAACTGCTGCCTTGTCAGTAGCAAGGTACAGACAGACCCTTCATTACACTGCAGTACTCATTTTCACTGGAGTTTGTTCATATGGTAGCGCTAAGCATCCAACTGTGACTAATGTTCTTTAGGAGGCCACATACAGGAGTCCACACAGTAACAGGGATTACTCTGCAGACTAGGAGTGACATATAGAATTTTTACTTTTTACAAAGCACTGAAAGTTACATCAACAGCCTGGTTAATTACCTTCTATTAAGAGTTCCATTTAATGATCTTATTTATGTAGTCTTCTGTAGCTTTTTCAGTTAGACTTTTGTTTTGTATCACAGTAGCCACATAATGAAATTTAGTGACACAAGACAGTGATAGTCAGTGAGAAGCCTTAACTACAGCAGTCTTCAAGCAGTGTAATGGTAGTAGATTTAGGAGGGTTACAGGACAGCAGAACTTGGCTTCTCAAGCTTAAATCTGGGCTAATCCCAAGTGACCTATAGTGGGAAGCAGCAAAGGCTACATGCACTTGATATTGGGAAAAAGATGATCACCACCCTATAATGACAGGAAGCTATCACATAGCATACAAAGAGACAGTTTAATCTTCAAATGTTTATTTCTCTGAAGCTGCACTCAAGTTGATCAGTACTATTTTTTACACAGCAACTTGAGTTAGCATTGAACATTCAAGCCTTGAGCGTTATGCACAAAACAGTCCTGCAGTTTCATTTGCTAATACGTGCACTGTACTTGCTACATCTTAAGATTTCTTGTTACATGATTCTACATAGCTAATGCTTACAGCTGCTAGTTTGGAGGCCAAACTCTTAGGTTTTTTATTTCATGAAGTCTGAAAAAAAAAGTAGTTCTACTACATGTTGTAATGGTAGCCTCTATTGTGAGAGGGATGATTTTTATGTAGTTACACTGAGTTCAGAATTCTATAATAGGAGAGTCCCCATTACATGTATGTAGTTCCCGAGCCATCCCAACCACTATTACCACTTTGGTCTAACTTATATTGAAATACAAGTTAACACATACCATCAAAGCTGCCTTTCTCTGTAGCAAACTGTAACAGCTGATTGTATGTTTCAATGGAAGGTCGGTAAACAAAAACTCCAGAATTAAAACAGTCAGGCCAGCCTGGATCTGGTGCTGCAGACAGCTCTTCTCTCTCAAAAAGCTCATCGATATTTGACAAAACCTAGTTGTAAAGGGAGTAAAAAAAAATAAATAAATAAATTTTCTAGTTTTTACGTTAGGAATTGGGGTATCATGTTTTAATGGATTTTGACATCCACCTTAGGACACAAAAGAAAGTTCTCATATCAATACTCTCATCTTATGGAATACTTTAAGGAGATAGTCCCCACAGACTACATCATTACAATTAATTTAGATTAAAAGGCACATATATTTTTAGAGATACTAGTCCAAACAGCAAAAAGGCCTCTATTAGCCCACCTCTTAAAAAAAAAAAAAAAAGAAAAAAACCACAACAAAAGCCACCCACCTTCCAAAAAAAAAAAAAAAAAACAAACCACCCAACCCCAAACAACAAAACCAAAAACAACCCACAGAAAAAAATTCCAACAACCCCCATACCAGGTCACTAAGAGGTACCATTGCTTACCATTGTGTCTGCATCCATGAAAATGCATTTTGAAAACTGTGTCAGTTCCCAGCAGTGAAGCTTTGTTAGTGTGACACCCAGCTCAGGTCTTTTCATTAATGCCAAGTGTGCTGAATCCCCACTATCCAAGACATTTACTAATATGACTTCATCAAAGACTTTTTCCAGCACTCTCCTGGGGAAAGAGTCAATTGCCAAGATTTAGTTCTATTGTTGCTCCAGCACTAGACCACGTGACAAATTCCATAAAGAGAAGTGGAATAACAGGGAACCTGGCAGTATTTCTTATGCCATCAATAATATCTGACTGCATGTGTTGGAATGCACGAGTACACCTGTCTGCCTCTAGGTTTCTAGTTTGTAATGGACACATTTTGGGAGACTGAAGTTTGTTTGGGTTATTTTTTCTTCCGCAAACAGGGCTTTAGTTAGCATTGCTATCAAGTCCAGTAGGTCATGGCTATGTAGTACAAACTTTCCACATAGCTTTTTTTTTTCAGCCAGATTCTGCTTTTTGGCAAGTTAAGTCTACTTTGAGCAGGTAATTAAGAAATGGGAAGCTGTTAGAGTAGCTTCAGCAGGACAGTAGCTGAATCATAAACAACTGAAACAGAAGTTTACGCAATAGTTGTGACAACACTGTTCTGGATTTGTGGCTGTTAGGGACATCTGACTAGACCCAGTTGCTAAAGCTTTCTTTATCCCATAAAGTTTTAAAGACTCACTTAATCATGGCTTTGGGTACAGCAGTGTTTTGACCCAGCATCATGTTCACCTAAGGGTGAAACAAACTTTCAGACAGTGTAGTGAAATTTTGTGGCAGATATCCAACCTTTGTTTTACCATCAATAAAGCATGACTATTAGTTCAAGAGAGGTTAAGGAGTTCATGCTATTTAAAATATCTGTAAAGTCTCATTATTCTACAGTGTATCTTGAATGCTCAGCAATTATCAACACAATTTCAGCCACAGAGCTTGTAAATGAGTTTTAGAACTCTGCCTTGCAAGGCTGTCTTTATACTGGCACTTTGGTACAGATAGTTGCTTCTGAACTTAAAGCATACTTTGTTAGTAGATACAGAGTGAGAAATGCAAGTTCCAGTTACACTACTAGGTAGGTAGGTATCACCAGTCTAAGGGCATAGTACTAGCTGGCTTACATTAGCAAGTAGCCACATCTATGATTCATCTTAGAAGAGCACACTCATCTAACATGCTAGAATGGGCGTTCCTGTATGTAACACCTTGATGTTGATAGGGCTGTTTAGCTGCCAAGGGACTCCAAGGAGAGTCACTCCATTACTGAGCCACTTCTCTACTGTCTATGTAAATTAAGAGAAGTAATTTACAGAGACAGTATCTTTTCAGAAGAACTTCCCCATGTAGAGGATCTTATCTGTAATTCATGTAGCTATTAAGTTAATTGGTTTTTTACTCTCCTCTAACATGTGGAAAGAACACCCATTCTGCACCATACTGAGGCTGCAGGAAGCAGTTGCTTGTTTATTTCATTTGTTGTACTATTGTGACCTCCTTAGATGCCTCTGTTGACCTGCTGGTTTGATGTACTTGGTGCTACTTTAGTTCTGCTCATTCTCCTCTTATGATAAAATTTTATTTGAAGTGTCTGCTAGATTTCAAGAGAGCTTGTGTTACATTATCTCCATCTGGAATGCTTCTGCAAGACAAGTAAATACCAATCCCCTACTTCCACGTGCATACACGCAGCACTAATGAATGCACAGGCAATATTGTATTGTTGGACAGTTCTAAGTAAGGCTATGAAAGAGCAAAGATACAGTTGAAATATCAGTATCAAGTCACAGTTCAGTGCTCTAACTACAGAGTATTTGTTAACTCATCATATGAAAGAAAAAAAAAAAACAAAAACACAAAACAACACCCAGTTTCATGTTTGAAGAACTTACAGAATTCCAGATAATATAATTCTGCTAAGCTTAGCTGTTAAGCTTCCAAAGTTCTGGAAGGTTACTATTAAGAAATTTAACTTCTGTTTTTCAGCCTTCACATTAGCAGGAATTGTGGCAGTTTGAAGTATGTAAGTGACCTTACCTCATGAGATCTGACACCTGAGGAGTTATGAGTGCGGTCAGCTTCCTTGTTGTTCTGTGCTGTTGCAAGGATGAACCAAGTACCAGTGCTCCTTTCACATAGGAGTCATTTGTGGCTAAAGTCACAAAAGACTGGTCTGGAAGAAAGGAACTTGGTCAAGTTAGCATGATCCACTGCTTTATTCTGAGAAAAATACACGAGAAACCTAGTACTGTTAGGTAATCATGCTGTGAGACCTCTAAGACGCGCCCTTTAACTCCGCATATTTGGCCTACCTACATGGCTGAACGAAGCAGATTATACTTGCATAGCTATACTCGCTTATTAGTAACTTGACATATGGCAAAATGCAGTAAGAAAGCCACAAAATCAAGACTGTTGCAAGAGAAAGCCAGTTCCAGTTTGCCCACAGGTTAACTCAGTCACGCCAAATGTCAGAGACAATCCAAAAGGTCTAAAGAGCCTTATTTTGGCCATTAATATACTATTTTTAAGTTAAAAGTACTGGAGTTGGCAAGCTTGCATTTGGTCTAAAGTTAGTAACAGCAGAGTTTTGTAGAGTTACTCTAGCCTCAGCTCTTAACACTGAAGTTAGGGCAGCATAAAACTTACATTTAATTTTCAAATGAAAGTAAGCATTGAATTAGATCTTGGACAACAGCATTAAGGTTTGCTAGCTCAGGATTTTGCAGATTAGTTGTTCTGGTTGCAGCTCTGTCACAAGAATGTAAGATTTAAATAGGAAGTAACCAGTACTATGTTAAGCAATTTAAGACTTGCAGCAACAGTTTTGCTCTTCAAGCGAAAAGAGGTAAGGTTGGATTGTTACTATAATCTTCTGCTCCAGCTGTGTCTTAAAAATAGATTAAGATGGCTCACTTTGCCATATAGTGCTTATTGAGGCCATAAAATACAAGCTTTGCGTTCTTTCAATTGTCATGTTGTTTTAAACTGCCAGGGTGGGACTGACAAAAGCAAACAAGTGACTTCTAAACTTCTTCAGCTGACTTAACTATAATCATGTATACATCCTTTCCAAGCTACAGCAGAAAATGTGCTCTTTTCTACCAAACCATTTTTGACACCATCAACAAAGTAGTTCTTCCTAAGAATTTCAAGAGTAGATTTTCACAATCAAATTCATTTTAGCAACTGATTTCTTCTCTTTTCAGAAGTTGTTAACTCGGTTCAATCAGGATTGAGATTGAGGGTTTTGGGCACTTAAAGGTTTATTATCAAATCTAGTAGTAAGATTAAAATCCTGACTGCTGTACTTTCAGAGAGACCATTTTGTACAATTCCTCAGCCCAGTCTGATGAGACAGTAATCATCAGTATCTTTTTAACTTCATACCATCTTAACAGTTGACAACAGAAAGTCATGTACTGTAATTGTCTCTAAGCTCTGCAAACCTGGTTTGCAAGCTCTACAGACCAGCTACAAAACCTTCTATTTTGCTTAGCAGCAAAACCAACTAGTCCCAAGGGATTTAGATTATAGTGGTCAATTATAAAGTTCAAAAAAGCTTCTACAATGCCAGGAATAAAGATTTTTTTTTTTTTTTCAATTCACTTTAACTACCAATTTGTAATAGCTCATATAATTCAGCAAATCTACAGAACAATTTTGTGTTTCTGTGAAGCTTAACAAATGGCAAGTGTGTAGCATTTTAAGTGGTGTGAACATCCTCCTCATAGGGCAGCATTTTTTTATTACTGAATTCACATGTTACTCCTCAACTACTCAATAAATAGAAGTCTGCCACTCTACACTGACAGCTCACTAAAAATCCAGTGTGGGATTGTGCCCAACATTCATCTGAATGAGCAGTGTAAGACTAATTCTTAAAGTGAGTGTAAGACTAGTCATTTTCACTGAACTGTTAGCAGGTACACTTCTACCATGTCTCCTCATCTTACTGAAACTGAGTATTCACACACAAAGGTCTTAGAGGCCTTTGACTTAATGTAATGATGGAGTAAAGGCTAAGAAGCCCCCTATTACATCACAACTGCAGTAGGAAACTTCATGACTGCTTGACAAGAGGAGGACATTGGCAACTTGTAGAGCATCCAAGTCAGTACAGCTTTCCAAAGTTTTGAATAAACTTTCTATTTCATACCTTCTTTAAAGTACATTCACAAGTACATTCAGACATGTTGTGTATGAGTCCATACTACAATCTGGGCAAGACCAGTTGCTGCTTAATATAGAAGTTACATCTGCAAAAGACTAATCCATTCTACCTAAATGACAAGTATTTCAGTTGTGTGGGTCTCCCTTCCCATCCTCTCCCCCTTCTCCATTCTCTGTAAACATTTCCTCCACAGGAGGTTATGTTCACACAGACATCACTGTTATGCCTGAGGCATACTGAACTATTAGTAATAGTGTGGCTGCAAAAACACAGAGAATGCAAGGCAGCTGCATAGCTCCATAATTGATTTATCCAGGCAAAACCGAGCTACTTCAGAGACAACTTTAGCTGCCCGGTTCACAGGCTATAGCACTTGTACACGAGAGTCTCCGCAGCAGCCCCCGCACCCCTCGGAGCACCGGGAGCGATCTCGCAGCTGACAGTAGGCAGGAGGGGACTGGAGTGCTCACTCCAGATGTTTTAAAACTTTCCCCAAAAGCATTTTCATAGGCATAGCCAGAGTTCACAGGTGTTTGCCCAGTCCTCTGTTCTTTGAGTTAGATACTAGTACATCTGGTGTTTGTTTGTTTGTTTTTAGTATAGGATTCCTAAAGAGACTGGAGCATCTAATCAAGACGCGCACTGTAAGGCGGAGCACCAGACTTCCTCCAGCCTTTCAGATCTGAAAGTGAAAACGACTCCACTGACAGCTTCAGGTAAGATAAGAATCGGTGAAAAAAAAAAAAAAAAAAACCGGAAGAAAAAAGCCAGGCATACTTGGAGAGGCGGTAAGGAACTGCTCACCGTGAAGCATCAAAATGCACGGCAGTTACATGCCCTCTTTAACGCTTCAGGGGAGGGCGAGGTTTCCTTCTGTAAGCGGCCTCTCCGGACCCCCTGCCCTCCGCGAGGCTGGCCACGTCCCTCTCGTCAGACGGCGGAGCCCCGGGCCCGGCCCCAACGCAGGCGGCGCGGAGCACGGCTGAACCGCGAGCGTCCTCTGCACCCGCACGGCGGTGCCTGGCGGGATGCCGCCCCGCCCCCACGCGGGCGGCCGCAGTCCCAGCCCCCACTGGCCGCAGCACCGGCCGCTCGCAGAGGCCGCTGCCTAAAAATAGGTGCCGCCGCGGCCCGCCCTGCTCCCGCGCCGCGGACGGAACGCGGCCGCGGAGCGCGCGGTGGCTGGGCGAGCGCGGCCCGCGCCGCCAGCAGCCCTCGCGAACCGCGGTGCGCGCGCTAGGCGCCCGCGGGGAGGTGTGGCCGCGCGCACTGACCTGCCATGGTGCCAGCTCCGCGGAACGGCCGAAGCAGAGGCGGCGGCCGCGCTCCGGGGGCTGTGCCACCGCCAGCCCTTATATAGGGGCGGGGCCACGCGCGACGCGTCTTTGGCCGGCGGCGGAGGCCCCGCCCCAAGGAATCCCCGCGTCGCCGTGGGGCGGGGTCTCCGCCATGGCCTCCCGCGGCGGCGGCACGTCACCCCTCCCTCAGCCGTGGGTGGGCCCGCGCGGGGGGCACGGGGCGCGGCGGGGGCGACAGCCCGGCCGGGGCGCGGAGGCGGGGTCCGGGACCGCGCCGTCAGGACCTCTTATCCCTGCCGGTGCCTCCCAGGCCAAGCGGAGCTTGAAAATATTGCACTGTGCGGATGTGGGAGCCCTTGCCAGGATGCTGTGGCTCAGGCTGGCGGCACCGGTGGCACAGGAGAGCGTCGCTCCTCAGGTCGCCAAGCCCTGCAGGAAGATGGAGTAAAACCATGCCTGGCGCAGGGCCACCTGCAGCAGCGGGTAGTGCATATACAGTATACGCACATGTCAGACGCCCGCAGCCCTGCAGCTGCATTAGGGTATTGTGGCCGCTGGTGATGCTGCTGCAAAATGGCAGCTGAGGATGGTGTTCCCGTGAGGAGTGCTTTGAGCCAGACGAGGCAGCTGCACAGACGGCTGGGATCGCCACTGGACACTGAAACGCAGCTGTTGATGCATGCAGCATTGTGGGCAGTTAGGTGGTGGTCACTGCAGGGGGCTGCACGGTGGCAGGAGGGGCCCTAGAAAAGGTGCAAGGCAGTTGCTTTCATTTGAAGGCTTACACCGTCATGCCCCTGTTAAGATAGCGTACCCGCTACACTTGCGATGCTTGGCACCTCTGGGGAGATATGCCCATGCTTAGTAATTTTCTTTATCACTCGATTTAAGTCCTTGAAGAAATATAAGCGGTATATTTCAGGAATATAAGAAGGGTGCTAATAAGTTTATTGTGCTCTTCTTTATCACTCTTGCAAGAATTATGAGTATTAAGACTGTAGCATAGGACCTGTGCTATTTACATGACTCTACCTACTAGTCAAAACCAAGCAATTATAGATGATGAAAAATAGTGAAGGGTATAGATACAAAAGATACTCTTAACTGAAGAGATGAGTTAGTCCAAAGAATCACAGACTCTCGGAGCGGCTGAGGTTGGAAGGGACCTCTGGAGGTCGTCTGGTCCCACTCCCCTGTTCAAGCAGGGTCACCCAGAGCCGGTTGCCCAGGACCGTGTCCAGATGGCTTTTGAATATCTCAAGGATGGAGACTCCACCGCCTCCCTGGGCAACCTGTGCCAGTGCTGGGTCACCCTCACAGTGACAAAGTGTTTTCTGACGTTCAGAGGGAACGTCCTGCGTGTCCGTTTGTGCCCGCGGCCCCCAGGCCTGTCACTGGGCACCACTGGACAGAGCCCGGCTCCTTCCTCTCGGGACCCTGCCCGCAGGTGTTTATGTGCATTGGTGAGATCCCCCGGAGCCTCCCCTTCCCCAGGCTGGACGCTCCCAGCTCTCTCAGCCTGTCCTCACAGGAGAGGTGCCTTCTTGTCCCTTCGTCATCCTTGTGGCCCTTTGCTGGCCTCTCTCCAGTATCACCATGTCTCTGTTGTACTGGGGAGCCCAGCGCCGGACACAGTCCTCCAGGTGTGGCCTCAGCGGTGCTGAGCAGAGGGGAAGGATCCCCTCCCTCCACCCGCTGCCTGATCAGCCTGGGATACCATTCACCTGTGCAGCAAGGGTGCATTGCTGGCTCATGTTCAACTCGGTGTCCACCAGGACCCCCAGGTCCTTTTCTGCAATCCATTATCTTCCTCAAGACAATGACCTATACCTGCTTTTTCACCAGACTAAATTGAGGAAAGTCTGTTAGGAAGAGGTTTCCTTTCTAACCTGAAATAGCAAATGGGTTTTGTCATGAAAGGATTTAAAAATGAAACAAACCCTCAAATGCAAACTGATGAACAAAGAACATTCCATTTCCAAATTTCCCCAATACGGGAAATTATGTTTGAGCTGAGACAATTTTTGTAGACCTGTTTTAAAATGAAATTGCTTGCTTTTAAAAATACCAAAATCAGGAAAGTGGTCCTTGACCATCAATTTAAAAAAAAGTTTTCAGAGCATACGAGTAATTTATGAAAAATCACATGCATAAAAATGCGTGAATCATAACTATAGGCAAAGCTGGTAATGCTGTATGTGAGCACAGATTACTAATATTTTCTGGTATACAGCCCTTTTTCAGGTATCTATGGCTTTGACAAACTTGCTCCGTGATGGTGTTGGGCATGGTTTGTGTCTGTCTCAGATGAAAGTTTTGAGAAATTTTTGGCCAGCACGTTTCAGCTGTGTCTAGCTTGTTGCTTTGCCAAGTTTTTGAGAGAAAACAATAGAAGAGCCACTGTTG
>JAAGAY010134544.1:0-30332 GCA_011801015.1 Ardeotis arabs | reverse complement strand
GGCCCCTCCTCCCCCCCTGCTCCTTTGTATTATGTTAGAGTGGCGCAAAAAAGCATAATTCCTTCTGGTTTCCAGGTTAAAAACAAACAAACAAACAAACAAACAAAACCCTAGGTTTGTCAGTGTTAAGCTTGAAAATGTGACAGAGAAATGCTCCCCCCACCCCTATGCATACAGCTGTTCGCACATGTTTGCTTGAGATTTTTCAGATGTTCGTGCTTGAGCAGGTTGTAAATTCTATGGTTCCCTTGTGTGACTGGATTGCACATACATCCGTGCCCCTGTACTGACTGGTTACACTCCTTTCCCCACAACCTGGAGGGATAAAGTCACAGGAAGAACCTGAGAGATAATCAGGTGTCCCATTAGCTTCCAAATCAAATGGAAGAAAAGATTATGTGACAGGAGGATAGACGGAAAAATGCCAGGAAAAGAGAGGAATGCTTGGGACAAGCTCTCATGAGATGAGAGCTAAGACAGGAAAGCATCTAAGCCTAGGATAAGCGGAGCCAAAAAAAAACTTGGCCTCAGTTTTGATGGAAGAGGATAAATTTAAGACTAGGTGAAAGATAAGTACACAAGGACGGGAACTAGCCTGGGAAACTGTATTACTTGTCAGCATACTATAGGACTTGATAAAAATCTGGTGAGGGGGAAGAAGGAAAAGATTTTGCTGGTTAAAGAGCCAGGCAGCATTCAGAAAGAACGGACAAAGTGCTACATAGCAGCCCATTAGGTGAATACTGGCACACTGAACGAAGTGCACGTCCTATGGAAAATGAGCCTGTGATCACGCAATTAAAACATTACATGAAAATGCATGTCACAGACGTCAAATTACCATTGCATATTACAGAACTTCCTTCTTTTAATGACTAATAGTGTTATTTTAGTAGGAGCTTGTCTATAACCTAAGTACAAAGACATTTCAAAACACCAAATACTAAGAAGTAGTGAAATACAGGATTTACACAGCAGTAACAGAAACTGCTATCCCTGTAAATGGACCGTGTTAAGTGTAAACTTCTAAAGCACTTTATTAGCCATTTACACTTAAGCTATAGAATAATTTTGCAAATATGCACAGTGAGTTCAACCATTGAAGTAATAAAACATTATAGGGAAACTTTCAGAATAAAACATTATTTCTGCCTCTGCAATATCTGGAGAAAAAAAGAAAAATGGTCAACTCCATGCATTCAGTCCAAGTTTAAAGTACTGGAATTCAGTTTTTACAACACTGCAACTGAAATGGTAATTCCACAGTGTGAAGTGCATAGCTGGATATGTGAGAGGCTTGGTTCCATTTTTCATCCTACCCTCTCTGTCTTGCCCTCTCACAAACTTCCCTGATGACAAAGGCTGTTCTGGGTCATCCCCTCAGCTTTTTGAAGCCCTTCTCACCTTCACCTTACTGTGTAGCTAGACTGGACATTTATTATTTGAGAACTTATAATAATCTGCATAGAATTTTAAAATTTGGCACAATTTTTTTCTTAGTGCTACGATTTCAATATAATGTAACTTATTCCAATAAGACTGAAAAGGCTTTGGTGTTTCTATTTGAATAATCAAAATATCATGCTGTCATTCCAGCTTATTTATAGATCCACAGAATGGTTTGGGTTGGAAGGAACCTTTCAAGGCCTTCTAGTCCAACCCCCCTGCAAGGAGCAGGGACATCTCCAACCAGATCAGGTTGCTCAGTGCCCTGTCTAACCTGGCCTGGAATGATTCCAGGGATGGGGCATCCACCGCCTCTCTGGGCAACCTGGGCCAGTGTTCCACCACCTCACTAGAAAAAAAATTTCTTCCTTATATCTAGTCTGGATGTACCTCCCTCTATTTTAAAACCATCACCCCTCGTCCTGTCACACCAGGCCCTGCTGAAGAGTCTCTCCCCACCTTTCCTGCAGCCCCCTTTAGGCACTGGCAGGCTGCTCTAAGGTCTCCCTGGAGCCTCCTCTTCTCCAGGCTGAACAGCCCCAGCTCTCTCAGCCTGGCCTCACAGGAGAGGTGCTCCAGCCCTCTGGTCATCTTTGTGGCCTCCTCTGGACCCTCTCCACCAGCTCCGTGTCCTTCTGATGTTGGGGGCTCCAGAGCTGGACGCAGCGCTGCAGGTGGGGTCTCACCAGGGCAGAGCAGAGGGTCAGAATCACCTCCCTCGACCTGCTGGCCACGCTGCTTTTGATGCAGCCCAGGATGCCGTTGGCTTTCTGTGCTGCAAGCGCACATTGCCAGCTCGTGTTGAGCTTCTCATCCACCATCACTCCCAAGTGCTTCTCCTCAGGGCTGCTCTCGATCCATTTCAACCTTTCACATTCTTCTTTCCTAATGTATTTGTACAAGGGACTCCCAGTCATGTATCCAGGCTGTAGGTGCTACCGCCTCAGTAGGTAACAATCAATCTTAGTTTCTTGCTTGTACAAATGTGCTGACCAGAATCTTAAACTCTCACAGAATAGAAGATTTTAGTACCTCATCTTACCATGCATTTCAATCCTTACTATAGGAAGCGCTGAAATTCTTAATACTTGAAACAAACAAACTAGCAGATTATAAAATTCCTGGAGATGCAAAGTTCTCAAGAGGTAGAGATTCTAGCAGGGGTTTGGGAAGAAGCAGTGGTAATACTTCCACGAAGTTACTCTGACTTACAACAGTGCTCTAGTTCCATGCTAGAGTTGTGCTGTATTTCAAGCTAGTACTTCCTCTGGTTTAGGCAACGTAATTAACTTTAGTATCATGTGAAAATAATAAAAAAGATCAGGATGATATACTGCAAATGACATTTCTGATTAAGTGAATTCAATTAGTCCCTTTTGGAAAACCTTAGTATCATTAAGTTCAGATGCTTCAATTTCTTTCATAGCTGAAGAAGTATAATAGCATCAATATAGAATAGAATAGAATAGAATAGAATAGAATAGAATAGAATAGAATAGAATAGAATAGAATAGAATAGAATAGAATAGAATAATTCCATTGGAAGGGACTGACAACTATCATCTAGTTCAACTGCCTGACCATTTCAGGGCTGACCCAATGTTAAAGCATATTGTTAAGGGCATTGTCCCAATTCCTCTTAAACACTGACAGGTGTGGGGCATTGACCACCTTTCTAGGAAGCCTGTTCCAGTATTTGACCACCTTCTCAGGAAATAAATGCTTCCTAATATCCTGTCTAAACCTTCCCTGGTGCAGCTTTGAACCACTCCCAGGTGTCCTGTCCCTGGATCCCAGGGAGAAGAGATCAGCACCTCCTCAGGAAGCCATAGAAAGCAGTGAGATCACCCCTCAGCCTCCTTTGCTCCAAACTAGATAGACCCAGAGTCCTTGTATAGGACTAGAATGTTTCTAGAGAAGTGATACATTAACAATAATACTCAGCAATTATAGTTGTCAAAAACCTATATAAGCATTAATCCCCTATCTCTGAGCAGTTAACTATTACCACATCCATTTTCACTGAAGAAGATTATAGGGCTCGTTTAGATTCAATAGGAAGATAGTTTGCAGTTTATGCTAGCATAAAGCAACAGCAGTGTTGCTTGCGAGGTCATTTTAGTTGGCCTCAAAATAATTGTTTTAGCATAACACCATCAGTTCAGGCAACACTGGTCTTTCTTACATAGCTTCCTCAGGACTGTGCAGAACATCAGCAATGCGTATCTGTGGTGTAACAGCTTCCACACCTGACCCCACTGACAAGGTCTTGTACTTCTCAGAGCAGAATGATGTGAGCCTAGAGGTACACATTCCTGAGTTTTTGACCTAAGTGTGCCAGTGTGCTCAAGGGCTAATCAGTAAGGTGTTCTTGAAGTGGAGTTTTATCTTAGGATGTTCAGATTTGCATAAGAAAAAGGTCATTAGTCAAGGTTACAAGACGTTGATCAGAAGTCCTTGTTATCAAAACCATTGCAGTGCAAAATGGTCTTTAGGTGTTAAACCTCACCTCTCTGCTAAAATCGCTGTAATATGTGCAGAAGGACAGAGGTCTTGTCACAGTGCTGAAAAATACTTAGGGTGGACATAAACAGAAATGTACCTGGTGAATAGTTAAAGGTGTGCTAACTGAGTCAGCCTTATGAATTCCTCATTCACACTGATTGTGTGCTGTAAATTCCATTTAAGAGATGGGCAATTGTTTTACTGTTGACAGTCTGCAGAGAAAAACTTCTTGCTGTGTCATGTTTACAGCGTCCACGTTGACTGTGCTGGGTACATTTGCTATCCCAGGTGTATCATTCCAAGTAAATATCACCATGTTAAAAGGTTGATCCTTAAGTTTACCCTCCATCATAGTTAAAATAGCTGTCAAATGTAGCTACCTTACAGTATATGCCATATGAAGTGGGTTTCTTAAAAATGTTTTGGGGCTATATTAGGAAGCTGGGCGTAATTAGTTTGACAATGCCTTCACGTATGAATTGGTCCCCGTGTATCAGCCGTGGCTCAATGATTATTTTCTAGCTGCATACTTCAGACAGATCATAGCATTATTTATCCTGTGCAAACACTGAAACACCTCATGCTTTTCTCACTGTACGGTCCGGTTATTTTTTCATTGTCTTTTATCAGGATTTTCATCAATGTTTCCCCACAGCTTCCAGATTGTTCACAATGCAGATGCAGCAGTTCTGTTCACTGGGCTGGGCAATAGCAATCACGTTACCCGTGCCCTGCATTCTTTACATTAGTTGTTCATAGGAAGACAAATTTAATCATAGCTAGTACTAACTGGGGACGGACGGACACTTGGTTGGTTGTTTTAAAAGCCAGGATTGACATAATAAGAGGGCCTAAACTCCATTTGCTTCTTTCTGATGCTTTTGCTAGTAACTGTTTATATTTTGATGCAGCCTATTGCCTTTGACAGTCAGTTTGTTACAGCAGTTTACACTGATATAGCTGTTGTGCCTGACACTTAAGACCTGATGCAGGTGGGTTTTGAACCTTAGAGTTTTCCTGTACTGTTTTTGTGGTCGTATTTTTATTTTCCGTAAATACATAAAACATTTAGAAGCCCTGCAATGCTTCTGACTATAACATCTTACAAAGTAAACTCCACTAGTTAACTTTAACATTTTGTCAGTGCTACGTATAGGCGACAGATCCTTCCCATTTTGTGTTCCCTAGTATCTTCTGGAGAAACCATGCTTACAGTGATGGTTTCAGTGTTTCAGGAAAGGTTAAAGGCATTTTTTTTGATATTTCAGAGGTCCTATATGTTCTTCTAATAATCATTGTTTACAAGGGATGTTATGAATATTTTAGGTCACATAGGGATGCTACAAAGTTTCTGTATTTTATTGCCATGTTCTCTGCTACAAGAGGCATTAAAGTTTTGTAGGTAGGAATTCCCAGCCATTATTTTTCATTTAAATATATATTTTATAGCGTTTTTAAAAGCTATAGTACAGAATTATTTGTGACATGATTCTTGCTTAAAAAAATAAAACCACCCCATTTGTACATGAGTTGAAAATAGGGTTTTTTTAAATGTTTAATGGGTATAATGGTCCAGCGGAGCGATCATACAATTTACCCTGTAGTTATTAAGCACTTAACATTGATATGGCTTATGTTCAGGAGGCCCATTTGGACAAAGCACAATATCACTTATGTGACTATATGTTGAGGAAATGTGCCTCATTTAGGAAAAGGGACAGCGAAGAGTAAACCTCTCTTTATGAAGCCAGTAACAATTACAAAAAGCATAGTAGAAAATATTTTGGTTCCAGTGTCTCCTTCAGCCCTGGTACATTTAATGTCCATAGCTTCACTCAAATTGATGTGCTTTTACCTTTTAGTATTTTAGGTATATTTAGAGCCACTGGTAGGCTTCCAATATTATATAGCAATCTTTAATGAGACCCTTTTGTGACTACTTGTATTAAAGAGGACAGAGTTTTGCTCTGGAGTAACAGAAATGAAGGACAGAGCGCTGCCTTTTTCTGTTGATTACTATTTATACACTATTTATCTGTTCAGTTTTGTATTGCTTCTTGGAGAGTTAAGACAGATCAAATCTGTGCATTGGTCCAGATAAGAAGTGAAAAAAGATGAAGAAGTGAGACAGCAGCTGGAATAGTGGTTTGGAGCATCTGTGATAGCAGAAAGAATTGGGAAATGTCAGATAATTGGTAGGAGAGCTCTTACGCACTGCAGAGTCATGCTGGAGCATGTGGTCATTAAAATATAAAGATGATAAACGGAGATGGACAGGACCAAAAGCTATGGATTACAGTAGGCTTCTTTGAATTTTTAATCCAGCTTTTTAAAAGCTACTCATATTAAACAACTCTGATAGGGAAATCTATATAATGCTTGTCTTGTAACTGCTCATCACATCTTTCAAAGACCTCAGTGTCCAAATACACCTTCAGAACTAATCATGGTTGGTACAAAGAGTTTTAAGGGGACGGGTAGTGTCCTCTGGAGTTCCACTTTCCTAAATATGACATTTGTGATAGTGAAACATGACCATGGACAACAGAGCAGGACATAAGAAACAGAATATGTAGGTAGAGGTCTTTTACTAGATCAGCTGATTTAGTAGGAGAAAGTAGACTAGACAATCTTTTGGACACATGAGCCCTTCTTTAGTCTCAAATAAAACCATGGACTCAATAGCCTTACTGGTTTATGGCGTATCATAATAGACCTCCTCATTAACCTCTCTGTTCCGTAGGAAACAAACTGCCTGTTTCTCTTCCCGAACATTGTCTCCTCTCTTATCCCCTTAATAACTTCTCTTTTACCTCAAAGGTGTTAGCTATCTTGTCTTTTAGAGATGATCCAACTGATATGCACCTAGCTAAACTCTGAACAATTGCTTTCTAGTTGTATTTAGCTCAGCTAATTTTATTTAGGTCTGCCACATCTATTTTGGACCTGCTGAAGGCCTCTGAGTGTTCAAAAGCTTGGCTGTTTTTTTTACAGCTACAGCAACTGGTTTAATGCAGCATAATACCTCTATCTGCAAATCGAATTATTAAGTTTTGAGGGAAGAGAAAATGAATGAAGAAAAACTTGAACACATACTGGATCCACTAGACTGAAAACAGCAGTGACAGGATAAACAGTTCATTTAAGAACTATTACACTTTACCTTTGTCTTCAAGCCTGTAGTGCTTACCATAGAAGAAAGCAGTCCAGAAATGCTGATCTTTGTAATCCCTAATATAAGTATGTCTTACTCTGAACATTGTGAAGGCAAAACATTTCCAGGGTCATGTAACATTTGTGACAGATTTTGATATCAGTTTCTGATTTAAGTGCATTTCTCACCCTTTTCTTGTCTCCTTAGGCATATTCAGTGATACTTAGACTTCTGGCTGTACTCTGGCGAGCTTAGTGGGGCAGAAATTTGTTTTTGATGCCTTCCAGCATGCAGTCTTCTGAAATGTGCTGGGATATAGCAGGAGTAATTAGTGCAACCTCTACAGCTTTGCTTTCTTTCCTGTGCAACAACAAGGTTATTGACCATCTCATCTTTTCTAAAGCGAAGTACTGTTTATTCAGTCACACCATGTATAGGAGTCAACCTCCTGTAAAACAGCAAACTGTTATCCCACCCAACGAGGCAGGCTCTCAGTATTTGTATAGACTATCTGATATCACCTCCAGGCACCACGAGGTAACCTTAGCTAAGTTCTCAGACTGTCAGTAAACCCGGACAAGCAAGCACGCCTCCTCATGTGAGGGCCACACTGACGTTGTTCCCAGCCCTTCTTTGTTGCCAGACCTTTAGTATCAGATCAAACCAGTAAAATGATACCCCCATCCCCTTAGGGTGAATCTTTAAAGAGCATAAGTCATGCACATTTGCAATGTTGTTTTTCCTCTATCTGCTTTTCCCAAGTTTCTGTTGGGACTCCACTGCAGGACTTCCAGTTCTTTGAAAATGCATTTCACATGGCTGAGTTTGCTACGGATACATCCAGTGACAAACACTTAATGATAAATGTGTCCCTTATAACAGCAAAACAGAAGTGTGTGAATATTTTGGGCCTTCTCAGCATCTGCTATGTTGCTACGTTGCAGTCCTTGAATGACCCAGCACGGTATGACATTGCAGCAGGAATATTTTTATTCTTGGTTTCAAGGTTGCCTCAGTTGTAATTATGGAGAGACATAAATCTCACTCTACCTTTTGCCAGTGCTAGCTGAAACTGTCTATTTAGATTTCTCAGTGTTCCTTTGCAACAAAGACAGAACGTACAGGAGATAATAGTTTCTCTATGCTGTGGCCTAGCTCCCTGACTTCTTTTATTATGGAATGGAAGACAGTAGCCAGGCCAAACAGTGATGGAGCTCAGCTGAACTGAATGGGTCTGAGACTCAGTTGCCGAGCTTGCAGTGGAGTAAAAACCAATTTCGCTGCATCTATATAGTGAGTGGGAATGCAGGGAAAGCTGTAAAGGAAAGGGAAATGGTTGAGAAAGAAAAACATAAGGAAGGCTTTGGAAAAAGAGAGGATTTATGGAAACTGAGGAGAAACTGGAGAGGACATAGTATAAATGAGAATAAGTGAAACTGAAAAAGAAAGGCTGGGAAGATTTTCAGCTGTAAGGAGTTTTCAGAATTGGAAAAGGAAGAGAGCTATAAGAATAAAAATTCTGTTTCTTTCAGGGTTCTTGGCGATGATATTACAATGATGTAGTGAAGAGAGGAGAGACAAAATCAGGGACTTTGGCTGGGACACTAAGCGAGATGAATTTTAAAAATTCTTCAGTGCTGAGGCTAAGAGAATAGGGAAGCTAAAGAATTGTATGGGAGAGGTCTGAAGACAAGCTGGAGTGCTTTGTTAGGTAGGGACATTTGGCAGTATCTCTTGAAACCATTGCCCAGAATGACTTGTGGAAAATAAGAAGGGCACTAGCCAAGCTTCTTTATAGCAAGACCTCCCTAGGAAAGCAGGGGATTGTGATATGCAAGAGTAAGATGCAGTCAGCAGTTTCACTGGGGCTGGCATACAGCTATTAATGCTGCAGGATACTTAGCATCCCACTTTGCTTCAATTAGATCTTTTCTGCTCCATCTTTCCTTAACAGAGCTACTACTCCGTTCACTTTCCAATAAAGGAATGGAATTAGCTGGAACAATTCTTGGTGGGTCTATATGCAGCATATGTTTCATTGCCTTACATTGTACTTGCATTTAATATGATGATAAAACTCAATACTCAGATAACATTACCTTTCCTGTTACTGATGCCTGAAATAGCAAGAAACGAGTATGCCTCTTATCTGGCTATAAATACTTATTTTAAAATTTGAAAATTCAGCTTAAATTTTCATAAATGATCATTTTCCCAGACAAGCTATGGGTCTGAAAACTGGCATGCACAGACATAGTCACTTTTGAAATTGTACTTTTACTGAGGATTGAGTCTTTCCCTTTTCATTTTGGTGGAGAGCTCATCTTGTCTCAAAAACAGTGCTGGCTGCGGAACAGTAAGACTTCAGGAAATAAGTGCTTTCAAGCCACCCTGTATTTACCCATGCAGTATAAAATGAAAATGTACCCCATAGGGAAGGGGAATTCCTGCCCGTCAGTGTGGATGAGGAGGAGATACAAATCTGAACAACACATTTAACCACTCCAGAACTTCTTCAGCCATTGCTCCTTGTAGGAACTGAAACATTTGTTTCGAGAGATTTAGAATTTGACTCTTCCACTTTAATCCATGTGTCTTGGATTTGGTTGATAATGTTGACAGATTTCATTAGCTAGGTTCAGATTATATGTGTTGTCAAAACCCCATTTGTATTGAAGCCCATGTATGATTTTGATGCTGGGCCTGTACAGTCAGTCTCTCCTCATAAATACTTCTCATTTCATGAGCAAAGATTTGAGTGGAACTACATTTAAGAACGGAGGAGGAAAGCACTGTTAATGAGTTATCTTTGGAGCCCTTCTTTCTTTGTTGCTGTGTGAAGTTTTTGTGAAAAAAAAAAATTTCATTTTGCCTTGAAGAGCATTCAGTTGTTTTTGCTTTTCTTTTAAATACTGACCACTGTAAATTGTTTATTGTGCAAGATTTGGTTAAAGTGTCTGATACAACTTAAGGATATTAGATTTGCGAAGTACTGCACAGAAGAGGAACTGTGCTAAAACTACATGCTGTTGTGTATGATCAGTCTTGACTTTCTCTGCCTACTATATAGATTTGGGAAAAAAAAATATAACTCTTAAAGTAATGTATTCCTCAGCCTTCTCTTCATAGTTAACACAGTTATTTAAGATGCATGTGCTATACTCAGACTGGCAAGTAAAAGACAGAGGAGGCTGCCTTAATCCTTGAGGAATCTTGTATGAGACAGAAAAAAAATAAGACTGAGGTCTCAATTTACCTCACAGTGCCCGGGAACATGCTTTCCTCCTTGATTTGTGGCCAGAGCATATGCAGTGCCTGGAAGCGGCATGGCAGACGGCAGGGCCCCTTTCCCCATGGCAGAGGCAGGTGAGGGTCAGGGACAACAGTCAGGTGAGCGAGACCTTTGGCAGCCACAGGGTTGGGGATGGCTCTTGCCCACTGTGGCTGCCTGGAAGTGGTGGTACGGACTGAGGGGTCTCGGTCCAGGCCCACTTGGTGCAGGAGCATGCGAGGCAGGGTCTGCTGAGAGCACAGATCTGACTTCCCCACCCCTTGCCCTGACTTTAAGGCCCCAGTTCCTCCCCAGAACCAGCCAGAGTGTGCAGTCGGCCATGTGGACACGGACAGATGGGAGCTGTGGGGAGGAAGGCAGACCCAGCAGCAGGATGGTGATGTGGCACTCTGGCGGGCCGACGGTCCTGCTGTTGGCAGGCCTGCCTGAGAGGGCTGGTAAGGGACAAGACAGTTTAAAATCAGCTGGTAGTTTTCAGTGGCACTGCCTCTGGATGTTGGACCATGGAGCTGAGGGGACCATAAATATTATGTTAATTGTCTCTAATGGAGACGAGTTAGTGCTTGTGATGATGCAGGTAGGTTCAGTGGAAGTGCAGCTTACTGCAATCCTATGGATTGATTCTTGCATATGGCGGCTAAAATCAGACCTATAAACAGCATCTGTAACACATTCCTGGTGTGAATCCTCCTGTTCTGCTACACTTTCAAAGGAAGTGGAAACTTTAAAAGCTGTAAGCAAGAATTCCTCAGCTTCTTTTTACCGTTTTCCTGCTTTTATGTGCTCTGGGGTGTATCGCTCAAAACTGAGGGTTCAGTCACTCACATTCCGTGAACTATTTAGAGTTCATTGTTTACAGTTTCTCACTCAGGTTACAGTTTATGACTTTATTCTGTGGGACTCTGTATCTATCAGTCAGGGCTGACAGTTTACTTATTTACTGTTCAGGGTGCGGGATTTAATATCTAACCTCATCCATAAGTTGTAAAGCACCAACAATAGTTGGGTTTCTAAAGTATATTCTATAATACTACTAAAATATGTAGTTTAACACTTAAAGTTCAGGGTTTACAGCTTACTGTTAAATGAAAAGTTCCAAATCCTTAGATAATAAATTGTCAGCCCTGAACCCCAAGCAGCACACTGTGAACCATTTTAGAGGGTTCAAATCTTTCCCCTGGTGCCAGCCAGCATTCAGCTCTGTGGTCTGACCTGAGGCAACGAGCAGGAGGTAACTAGGCAGGCATTTGAAGTAGATCTGCTTTTGCATGCCTGAACTGAGAGAGGGCTGTGGCATGGTAATGCCAAAAATGTAGACACAGGAAGTTTCTGAAAGGTTAACCTGTAGCGACTACTTAGTCTGATCTATTTCTTGCAGCAAACCCAAACGCTGTGGTAGTCTTCAAAATGGGGGTGGAGGGGCAGCATTTGTGGCTTGCATGTTCTCCTTTACCTTGTTTGTGTGTATTAGATTAGCGTTTATGTTTGGATACTAAATTTGGTTTCCTGTGCTTTTCTGCAGGGCTTTCAGTTTTTGCATTGCTTTATGCGTTTACAGGATGATGCCTTTCACTGTGTCTGTCAGCAAGCGGCCGCTCACAAATTATTGTCACAACAGATACCAAGGCAGTGGAGCTGATACACGCTGGAAAGCGCCTGCTAGCCTTGAGCACTACTAGGCACTGGTGCACGCGGCCTGCGTGGCAGCACTCGCGAGAGGTTTCCTGCAGTTGCAGAGGTTCTTTCTCCATCCCTCTGTCCAGCTCCCTGGCCCTCTGTTTTTATCGCCCTGCCTGACTGTCCTCCCCAACAACTGTAGCCGTCTGCCGAGCTTGCTCGCTGCCTTTCTCTTCCTGTCCCAGTCGCTCTGTCCTGCCCGTTGTCTCTTTTCTTCCCAATCAGTCTCTCCGGCCCGCACCGCTACTTTCGCGCCGCCCTGCCAACTCTCCCCCTCATGCATGCGCAGAGCTGCCGCCGCGCCCTCGCCCGCCCCCCGCTCGTCCCGGCCCGGGGCTGCAGCTGCAGGCACGCATGCGCTCTGCGGCCATCCTGCTCACTGTTGCCGCCAGTTGGTCGATCTCGAGTGCTGCAGCTGGGGAGGGAAACGCATGCGCAGTACCGGCGCGCCGCTCGCGCGTCCCTCGGTTGATCCCAGCACAGCACTGCAGCCAGCCCTCTCACGCATGCGCAGTTCCGCCTCCGCCTCACGGTTGCTTACCGTTGGTCACAATTCACGGCTGCACGGGGCTGGGCGGGGGTGTACGCATGCGGAGTACTGCGGCGCTGCGCACCGCTCCCCGCGGCGGATCGCAGCATGCTGCTTCGGCCGGCCTTCTCACGCACGCGTAGTGCCGCCGGCTCCACAGTAGCCTCCGGCTGGCCACAGCCCCGTACTGCAGCTCGCACCGTACTCACTGGTGCCCTCCCTCGATCACAGTCCAGTAATGCAGCGTGGGGGCGCACGCTCGGGCAATGCCGCCGGCCGGCTCACCGCTGCCCTCGGCTGATCACAGCCCGGTACTGCTTTTGGGGCGGCTACGCTCACGCTCACCGCTGCCCCCAGTTCAGCACAGCCGAGCGGTGCAGCTCGCGCGCTGTGTTCCGCAAGAGGCTGGCCGGATCAGCAGCGGTGTGCGCCGCTTCTTCCTGCCGCTCAGCTGGGCAGGAGACTGATTTGGCTTCTTGGTGCTCGCCGTTGTCATGGGGACGAACAGTGGGTCTCGGAGCTGCGCCGCGGCACTCACACACCTCTCCAGCAGCACCGCTTGCTGATGCACCGCGATGCAGGGGCACGCACAGCGGGCGCCAGTGCGCATGTGCGAGTGAGCCGTGCTCCGGGCGCAGCGAGGCGAGCACGACAGAGCGGGGCCAGTGTGGCACCGCACTGTGAGTGCCGGGGATAGGGGCCAGGACAGAAGCAGAGCAGTGCCATGCTATGATCATTTTCCACTGCCTCTACCTTGCTTCCCCCCGCCTGCAACGTTGGCAGCTGGTGCATGCACGGTGCCTGCAACCAGCATGACGGTGGCATGCAGGCCTCAAGCATTGGGACTGCTTGGTGCTGAGTGCTCAGGGACACCACTGAGGCGAGCGAGACTTCAGTGGCTGCGGGCTTGGGGATGCCTCCTGCCTGCTGGGGCCATCGCTTCCTGGAGGCAGTGCGTTGAGGGTCTCAGCCTGGAGACACTCAGTCCCAGGGTGCCTGAGGCTGAGCCTGCCGGGAGCACGGGGAAGGTTTTCTCTTCCCTTCAGGAGCCCTGTTTCTCCCCCGCAGTTGGTGCGTGTCCTCTGTCCTGGGGACACTGACAGCTGGGAGCTGTGGGGCAACGGGCAGGCCCTGGAGCAGGATAGTGGAGCAGTGGCTCCCTGCTGGGGAGGGGCAGCTGGTCCTGCTGTGGCAGTCCTACTCATGAGGTACATAAGTACATCCTCAAGTTAGCAACCTGAGAATTGGGGGAAGCAGGAAGGTAGGCTGAAAGAAAGGCACCTCCAGGCACCTTGAGGCCTCCCTACCCCTAGGCACAGACTGTGGGTGCCTACCCAACTAATGAAAATTTCCACTGAGCCTCCCTGAGCCCTGCTTGCCCCATACAGTTGCTCCAAAGCCATGGGACTCCCCAGTCCTGTGTGTGCCAGCGGGTCACAGGTTGCTTCTGCTGTCTCCCCAGGCACCCAAAAGCAACCAGCCAGCCATGTAGAGCACGCATACACACTCAGCACCCCTCTGAGACAGAACCCCCCACTCTGATGCACAGCCTGATTGGCTCTTAGGACAGGTGCCTGTGGTAAGGCAGTCTGGAGCTGCCATCATCATCTGTGCTCCGTGTCAGTGCAGTCTGCCGTTACAGCATTGTTTCTAGTGCCCATGCAGGGTTACTTCCCAGCATGGATTGAATCATGCTCATGACGCTGGCATCAAGCCCTGTTTCCTGATGGATCTGTCTTCATGCAAACTGGTGTCTTCTTTGCATCAGCTTCTTTCTGCTTATCTTCTGCCTGTGTGCAGCAGAAACCTGGACCTGTGTCAAAGTTTAGCCACGTCAGGACCAGACTACGCCGTCTCTCTCTTACTCCCCCCACCCTCCAAGAGAATAGGGAGAGACAATATAAGAAAAACGGCTCGAGGTTTGAGATAAAGACAGGAAGAGATCCTTAAAGTTACCATTATGGGCAAAACAGACTTGACCTGGGGAAAACTATTTGTTTATTATTAAAAACAAAGCAGGATAATGAGAAAGAGAGCAAGATAACTTCCCCCCACCCCTCCCTCTTCTCGGGCTTAACATTTTTACATTATCTCCACCACCTTCCCCTCCAAATGACAAAGGGGGAAAGAGGGAATGGGGGTTACGGTCAGTTCATTGCTTGTCACTTTATGCTGCTCCTTCCTCATTGGGGGAAGAACTTCTCACATTCCTCCCCTGCTCCATCGTGGGGTCCCACCCATACGCCACAGTCCTTCGTGAAACTGCTCCGGCACGGGTCATCTCTTCCACGGGGTGCAGTCCCTCCAGAACGGCTGCCCCAGAAGGCCCTCCACAGGCCACAGCCTCCTTCAGGCATCCGCCTGTCCCGGCGTGGGGTCCTCCCCGGGCTGCAGGGGGATCTCTGCTCCTCCATGGGCCTCCACGGGCTGCAGGGGCACAGCCGGCCTCGCCATGGGCTGCACCATGGGCTGCAGGGGAATCTTGGCCAGGAATCGCATTACTGCTCCCCCTCCTTCTTCACTGACCTTGGCGTCTGCAGCCGTTCCTCTCACAAGAAGTTCTTCACAACGGGCAGGAAGATGCCTCTCAGGTTCTCTCACATCTTCTCTCCACTTCTTGCAGCCAGGCCGGGCTGAGTTGGGCCCAGTCGGCCGCCCGGCGGGAGGCCAGAGGGTAAGGGGTGCAAGGCCCACAAGGCTCGCGCCTCGCCCTCTCTGCCCCTGTTCCAGCTCCTTCACATCTTCCTTTTTTTTCACCAGTTTTCCCTTTCTTAAATAAGTTATCACAGAGGCATTATCAGGGAACATTCTGTCACCAATTGGCTCGGCCCTGGTCAGCAGCGGGTCCGCCCTAGGCCCGGCCGAGTCCACTGAACAAAGGGGAAACTACTTCTAGAAGCTTCTTACAGAAGCTGCCACCATAGCCCACCCTCACTAAATAAAACCAGAACAACCTGACTCTGCTTTCTGGCACACTGTTCTGTCTGTCACTAGGACTTTCTAGCAAGATTTGTTTGACTTGGGCCACTTTTGTTGTCTCTTAAGCAGTGTGAGTGAGGCAAAACCCTGCTTCTGTCACTTTCTTGGTCAGAGTCTCCGCTGGTCCTGGCCACGCGCTGCTGCGGTGTGGTGCCGCCGCGCTTGTTGCTCCCTCCTGGTAAGGAAACGCTGCTGCCGCCCCACGTGCGCAGTGCCAGCAGTCGCTCAGCACGCAAAGCACAGAACTGCAGCGTCG
This sequence comes from Ardeotis arabs, assembly GCA_011801015.1. Lineage (NCBI taxonomy): Eukaryota > Metazoa > Chordata > Aves > Otidiformes > Otididae > Ardeotis > Ardeotis arabs. The sequence goes on along the minus strand of JAAGAY010134544.1, from coordinate 14,494 downwards.
GCCCATCACAGGGACAGAGCAGCGCCGCTGCCTTCTCTGCTGCTGCCACAGCATAGCGGTGTGCCGGGGGTGCTTCCTGGGGGCGGGTGGGGGCCAGGACCAGCAGTGAGCTGAGCGGAGCCCCTTTGGTGGGTGTGGGGCTGTCTCCTGCCCGCTCTGGCTGGATAAAGATACGATAAGGCTAAAGGTCAAAGGTACATTTCCGGCAGAAATATGCGTGAAGTTTGTAAGTTGTACAGGAAAGTGTGAAAACTTCACCCATTCTTTGACCCACATAAAGTGTTAACGCAATAGAGGAACAATCTTTTGCATATTCAGATACCAAATTGCCCCTAAGATGGTTCCTACTATGTAGTCATGAAGCCCATACCTATATCCCAGCAAATGTCACAGTGTTACCTCAAATACATATATTCATTTAGATTACATAGAAGTAATACAGATTATAAAATAGATTAATCACTTTAGAAGGTAATATAATTCAAGGAATAAAAAAGTAACACATGGAATTCGTGGTATGCGTTTTATCCAAGGATTGTTTAGACTATACATAAAGTTGACTTGTTTTGAATAGATAATGCTTAAGGAATATTTGGGTAGCAAGCTAAAAAACACCAGATAAAGAACACGTCAAGGCTTCTTACAAGAAGTTAGCAAGAAAAACAAGAACTCTGGTGTCCTTAAATGACCCATAACCATAAAAGGACAAAAGGAGTAAGGGTACTCTTCCCCAAATGACCACCTGAGACCACCAGAGACCCTGGTGCAAAAGACACTGGGATGATTGCCAGAGAGGGCAACATATCATGCTTGCTCCGCATAATGAATATGTATTAGATAGGCATGCATATGTATTAAATAGGCATGATATTTTGGCTTTTAATGTATAAATATAAACTGAAAACTCCAGTAGGTGTGCTTGATTTGTGGAAATCTTCCACCTTGCACCCTGCACAGAGTAATGCAATGTCTCCTCTCTAAACATATTTTGCGTGTGTGTTTTGGGAGTTATTTTCAATTTCAGGTAACAACAGGTGGCCATCGTACAATAGGCAGGTTAACTATGCTACCAAAGTATACCTACCAAAGAAGATTTAATTGATGGATCAAAGAAAGGCATTCACAGAAAGAGAAGAGAAGCAATCCAGCTATGTCCAAACTGTAAATCTGAAATAACTCTTTTTAGTCCAGGAGAAATAGGCTCGGCTGCCTTCCTTACACCAGAAGTAGGGGTAGCCATGAATTGCCACCTAATTAACCATCTCACTTGTGCGATGGCCAAAAGCGTAAATTTTACTTCACAAGCATTATCAGCCTTAAGTCAGGAAATAGTCCAGCTACAGGAGGCTACCCTCAACAACAGGGCAGCCATACGTTACCTTCTGTTCAGACATAGCTGTGGATGTGAGGAATTCAAAGGGATGTGTTGTTTTAATTTATCAGATAACTTGCAGCTGGTTGAGGAAAGGATTGGACAGTTACACACACTAGTTCAGGAAATTAAACAAAACATCAGGATTGAGTTTTCATGGTTGACCTCACGGTTACTGAATTTCGGGTGGTTAAAACAATTGTTCATTATTATTATATTTTTGCTATATTATAGTGTGCTACTGTATTTTACAATGCTTACCTGTGTGTCAGGAATTTTGCAAAAAACTGTGTCATAGGCTCCAACCAATCATGGTGAGAAGTGATAACATGGAATATTTTTTGAAATTAGCAAGTATGAAAGGAGGTGAGAACTATGGGACCTCTGAGTAAGGTCTGTCGTCTCAAAGGGGGGAAATTTGTCTTCTTCAGAGTGAAGAATTACAGTAAGATATGTCACTTCCCAAAAGGGGAGATGGGAGATAAGGGGGTATGGAATGAGCTGGAATCGACAAAGATGAGTCATGGTATGGTTACCTGAAAGTAATCTAGAGCTAATTAGCATGATAAAAATCACACTCCTGGGAAGACACCCTACATGTTAATGTCTGACCACCTTTGTATAATGAACTAGTCAATAATCAGGACTTGTGCAGAACTGCACCAGTTACATAACTAAAAGCTGACCAATGAGCAAGTCTTGTGCAACTTCTCCTTTGTTGTAACCTGTATAAAAAGCCTATGACCTCTCCAAAGAGTTGTGCTAGATTTGCACATTATTGCCTAGCAGCCCTTTCTGTACAGAACAGCATAAAAGGTTAGAAAGTGGATCTCAACTCTCTGTGCTCATTGGTTCTGAGGCACTGGGCATGAACCTATTCCCTGATCAAGGGAAAACAGTTTCCTCTTCTTTAGTAGATCACTTGAGTCAGAAAAAAAATCCTGCATCCTTTTTTCCTCGACCTACTTGATTTGTGGTTTGGCCAAACTCTCCTGGGATTATCTGGTGCTGGCGGCAGAGAGGGTTTTAGGGGGGTTGTCCATGGCGTTGCTCTTCTCCACCCTCAAGGAGTGGTACATCCACGAGCACATGGAGTGGTACGACTTTCCGGCCAAGGGCATCGCCATTACCTTCTCTCAGGTGGAGAGAGTTTTGGAACAACGTAATCGCCAGGGGGGCTGGGGGGGTGCAGCCAAGTGGTTGGGCCCAGTGGCCCCGTTCATGGTCTCCATCCCCCTCCTGGTGCTGTTGGGGGTCTTTGCTGTGAAAAATTGAGAGAAAAACTATGGGAAGAAAAAAGCTTTCTCCAAAACCTCCAGTGATGGTTTGAAGTGCCTGCTCTCTGACTGGCACTTCTCCTGGGCACTATCCAGGCTCTGTTTGAAAGCGTCACTTACACCTTCATCTTCCTCTGGCGCCGCATCCTGGATCCCCATGGCGCTCACTTGGGCATAGTCTTCTCCAGCTTCTTGGCCACCAGCGTGCTGGGCTCCTTGCTCCACTGCCTGGCCGTCTCCCAGAGGTACCACTTCCAGCCCATCCACCTCCTCTTCCTCGCTGTTCTCCTGCTCTTCTCCCTCTTCATGCTCACCTTGTCCACCAGCCTCGGCCAGGAGAGCCTGGCCGAGTCCTTCCTCACCTTCCTCCTCGTCAAACTCTCCTGCGGGCTCTACTTCCTGGCAATGGGCTTCCTCTGACACAAAGTCGTGAACTGGGGTTGGTGAACTGGTTTCACCTCCCCCTGAACTTACTGGCCTGTCTGAGTATACTAGTTCTCCATGACAGCGACTGGCAGACAGGCACCAGGAGGATGTTTGGCATCTGCTCAGCCATTGCGCTGCTGGCCATCAACTGCCTCTTTGCCCTCAGCCGCCATGAGGCTGAGCTCTGCCTGCCTGTGCCACTGGGACAGGACAACACTGATGCCACACTGAAGCCATGATGAGTGTCACCCCCCTGAGGGACCAGGCAGAGGACGTGGGGACACCCTGACCCACTGCTACAGGGTGAGTGGCCCCCCCAGGTGGCTGCTGACCCTCTAAACATCCTTGTCCCCAACGCCTTTATGGTGGCGGGCAGGGGGGCAGAGGCATGTGGGGAGACGTACTCTCTCTCTCTCTCCCTCTTTTTTAAAAAAAGGTATTTCTGCAAATCCTTGCCCTTCCCCCACACATTTTTCTGAGGGAACCTGCTCCAGATCTGCCCCCTGCCCAGCATGGGGTTCTGGGCATGTGCAAGTTGCACACTGGAACCTTGTCGTCCTAGGCAGCGGTGCAGCCAGCCATGCTTGCACCACTGTTCTTGGTGCATGGGGATTTCTGTGCACACCAGTGTCTGTGTTGTACAGTCATCCCTGGTGCACAGTGGGGGTTCTGTTTGCACCAGTGCTTCTCTTGCACAATCATTGCTTGTGCACAAGGGAGTGAGTGTCTGCGTCTACCAGGGTTTCTGTTACAACAACACGTGGCTGTCCCACTCCACACAGAGCCACGTCGCAGCACCTCGTTGCACACTGATCTGCAGGCACTCCATTGCGCACCATGTGGCACACGCCCCCTTGCACATTTTCCCACATGCCAGTGCTGTGTTGGGCAGCAATCCTGGCACCTTGCTGCACACCAGCAGCCTCATTGCACGCTGGTCCCTGCACACATGGGGCACAGGTGTCTTTGCATGCCAGCTTCCTGTTGCACGAGGGCCCTTGCACACCCATCGGCATTGCAGGGGGAGGTCCCTGTACGGATTTATACATGCTGGCCACCATGGCAGGGTCTGACCCTGGGGTCTCACTGGTTCATGTCAGGTCTGAGGCCACAGAAACAGCTGGAAGGCGGGAACCCTCTGCTACGAGGACAGGCTGCGGGAGTGGAAGTTGTTTGGCCTGGAGAAGAGAAGGTGCCAGGGAGACCTTATTGTGGCCTCTCAGTACGTAAAGGGAGCTGATAGGAAAGACGGGGACAGACTTTTTAGTATGGCCTGTGGTGACAAGACAAGGGGAATGGTTTTGAATTGAAAGAAGGGAGGTTCAGTCTAGCTATAAGGAAGAAATGTTTTCCAGTGAGGGTGGTGGAACACTGGCCCAGGTTGCCCAGAGAGGTGGTGGATGCCCCATCCCTGGAAACATTCCAGGCCAGGTTGGCCGGGGCTCTGAGCAACCTGATCTGGTTGGAGATGGCCCTGCTCCTTGCAGGGGGGTTGGACTGGTTGCCTTTAAAGGTCCCTTCCCACCTGTGATTCTTTTAATTGTTTCCTTGGTCCTTCTCGTTCTGCTCCCATCTGCCAGATCCAGCAAGTTGTGTCTGCAAGCATTAGTTTTATCAGAAAGTTGGGGCTGCGTCAGCTCCTGTGGCCTGAGGCTTCAGCTCCTTCTATGGAGCTGCTCATAACCATAACACTGTTGTGTACTGGTCCCTGCGCAGCAGCACCCTGTTGCATGCTACTTGGATGCATACCACCAGCCCCCTGTTGCACAGGAGTCCCTGCACATCCATGCTTGTTACATGGGGGTCCTTGCACACCTGCACTTGTTGCACAGGGTCTGTGTAGACCCACACCCATTGCGTGGGGGATCCCTGCACACTCGTCCCCAGTGCCCAGGATCCTTGCACACCCACACCCATTGCAGAGGGGGGTCCTTGCACACCCACCCCTATTGCAGGGGGGTCCTTGCACACTGTGGGAGCCACGTGGGAGCCAGAGGTGGCCTTGTGGCTGCTCAGCAGCACCCCAAACAGCCCAGCCGTATCAGACCCCGGCTATTTTGCTCCCAAACTCAAGGCTGCTGCAGAGAAAAAGAATTTTGTCTTGGCCAGAGCAGTACAGCAGGGGCCTGCACAGCCACTACCATCGCACAGGGGTCCTGCACAACCACCACCATCATCACACAAGGGTCTCCATGCACCTACCCTCCCATTGCATGAGGGTCCCTGCACAATCACTGCCTTTGCCTAGGGTCCCTGCACACCAGCCCCCATTGCACAAGGGTCCCCATGCCCCTGCCCCTCACTGCATATGGGTCCCTGCACAACCACCACCATTGCATGGGGGGTTCTTGCACACTGACCTCCCATTGCACAAGGGTCCCTTGCCAACCCAATTGTATGACTCCTTGTGCACTGACCCCCATTGCACGAGGGTCTCCGCGCACCGACCGTTCCTGCACAATCACTGTAATTGCACGGGGGTCCCTGCAATAGCATCTCCCTTACTCGAGGAGCTCTGCGCATGCGCACCGCCGCCGCACTGGGGACTACAACTCCCGACGTGCCTCGCCGCCCTACGCAACCTCGCGCTGATTGGCTGTGGATGGTATTTGGCCAGGGCGCGCGGTGGGGCCCTCCGGCCCGGCGGCGGCGTGAGTATGGGGTGCCGCCGGCGCGGGGGTCGGGGCCTGCACGCCGCGGGGAGGTGGACGAGGGGTGCTCCAGACCGCGGAGGGGCTGTGAGCATTTGGGGAGTGGGGTTGGGGGCTGGGGAGGGAGGCTGGGAGCGGGGACTGTGGCTATGGCCCGCTGTGTGCCCCAGTGGGCTGAGGAATGGGGCTGGTGCGGTCTGTGTGCTCTAGGGGGGCCGGGAAGTAGAATTGGGAGGAACTGTGAGCCCTAGGGGAGCCGGGGAGCGGAGCTGGGGCGTCTGCGGTCCCCCAAGGGGCTGGGGAGAGGGGCTGTGGGTGTTCTCTGCACAGAGCCCCCCTACAGCTCCCTTTTCCCCTAGGAAGGCTTGGAGGGCCACAGTGTGACCATTGTCTTTGCCAAGGACTGTGGTGACCATTGTCTTTGCCAAGTTGAAAGCTTACAAGTCTGACTGAACTGACACGGCGCAGGAACACTACAAAGTCCTCTGTAACATGCTGGAGATCTGTTTGGAGGAGAGTGGCTGCCTGCATGAGTGAGCTATCAGCTTGACAGAACTGGCCCAGGTCTTGTGCGACCACACCTGTGCCCAGCAGTGGACGGGTGGGTGGATGCTGGCATGCCGGGATCACCTCGCTGTGTCCCCAGAAGTCCCCAGGGAGCATTTGAGGGCCCTCAGGGGGAGTCTTAAGGATCTGGAGTGTTATTGCTCAGGTTGTTTGCTCTGTTTGGGGTTGCAGGGTGTATCTGTCTCTCCTCTTAAGATGCTCCAGGGGTTTTGGGGGCAGAAGGTTGTTTCTAAACCCTCTCTCCGGCAGCTACTCCCTGAACTCATTCTGTGAAGCCTTGCACCTGCTGGAGTCACTGCCCGGGAGTGGCCACAACCAGGATCAGCTCCTCACTGACCAAACAGAGGCTCTGCTCTGGCTCTACATCTGCACCCTGGAGTCCAAGCTGGAGAAGGTGGGTGGGGATGGCGGAGGGGGACTGTGGGATGCCAGAAAAGGATCCCAGTCTGGAAATGCCACAGAGCTCCATGCACATGCCTAGTACCCTCCTCAGCCTTGCTGGCAATGCTCAGCGCTGCACTGAGGCCACCAAAAGCCACCCAGACCCTGCTGGAAAACCCATGGTGTCTCTTAACATATGTCACCCCTGCTTTCTCCCCCGCTGCAGAGCATAAAGAGGGAACAGAGAGCCAAAGCTCAGTGGCTAAAGAGCCTGCATGACTCTGAGCCCAAAGACCTCAACTATGAAGGCAGGCCACTGGAGGACAGATTCCTGTACGATGGCATCTCCTTCAACCTGGCGATAGAGACCGGCGAGGATGCTGGTTGTTTTGGGCCCTTTGTGAAGAGGCTTTCCAGGAGCGCATGATTTTGGTTCAAGGTGTTTCAGACCCATCATGTGCCCTCAGCTCTGTCCAAAAGCCTGGGTGGTGTCTTCACTTTGTGGAAGCAGCTCCTGGTGATGCGGGTGTCCCAGCTGTGCATAGCCCCAAGCAGCCCCAGCTGCCCCTCCTGGCAGCTGTCTACAAGCTGATGGCCAAGGTAATGCTGCTGGGGAGGTGGCTGGTGGGATGGCAGGCTTGTCAGGCACACAGAATCCCTCTGAGGTGGTATCTGAATGTAACTGCAGGGGTTTTCCTGCCCCCAGCCCTTGCAAGCCATGGAGAGCTATCTCCTGGTCAGAGCCCTGTGCAGCACACTTGGGGACAGCCTGGGCATGGGTGGCACTTCATGCCAGGTCACCAACCTGCTTTTCCAGCTGGAGTGCCCCAGCTATGCCCAGGCAAGTCTGGCAGGGAGGGGAGGGGCTGCAGGGTGAGCTCAGCCGATCCCTGAGGCTGCAGCCCTCATGCTGGCCCATTGGTTTCCAGCTCTTCCTGGAGGAGACGGAGTCCTGCCCGCAGAAAGCAGACAGCAGTGATGATCCCTACCTGTTGCTGCAGTAAACTAGCCTCTTGCTCCACAGCCAGCTGTACTGTGTCAGCCACTGGGTAAAGTTCCTAAAAACCCTTTTCTGTCTCAGAAGCGGTGTCAGAGAGTGTCCTGGTTTCGACTGCGATGGAGCTAATTTTGCTGTCAGTAGCCGCTGTGTTTTGGATTTAGTATGGGATTTGGTATACGAAGAATGTTGATAAATACACTGATATTATTAGTTGTTGCTAAAGAGACCAAGGACACTTACCAGCTTCCCAGATTTTGCTAATGTGCAGGTGCAGGAAGCTGGGAGAGGTATAGCCCGTACAGTTGACCCAAATTGGCCAAAAATGCCATAAATGTCATGCTCAGTATACACGTGGGGGTTGGCCAGGGGGCAGCTCTCTCTAGCTCCTTTTCTTGCTGCTGAGTTTTGTTTCTGTGATCATTGCTTGGGATGGGCTGTATTGGTCATTGGGACTTCGGATGGTGAAAAATGGTGTATCGTTCATTTTGTATATTTTAGTATCCCTACATTTTGTTGTTATTGTCATTTTCCTTTGCTATTGTAGTAAACTGTCTTCATATCAACCCACAAGTTTTCCTTTCAAGGTCATCTACCTGGACTCGTGCAAAGCATTTGACACTGCCCTGCACGACATCCTTCTCTCTAAACTGGAGAGGCATGGCTTTGATGGACAGACCACTCGGTGGATAAGGAATTGGCTGGATGGCCGCACTCAGAGAGTGGTGGTCAACGGCTCGATGTCCAAGTGGAGACCGGTCACGAGTGGCGTCCCTCAGGGGTCCGTGTTGGGCCCGGCCCTGTTCAACATCTTTGTCGGCGACATGCACAGTGGGATAGAGTGCACCCTCAGCAAGTTCGCCGATGACACCAAGCTGTGTGGTGCCGTCGACACGCTGGAGGGGAGGGATGCCATCCAGAGGGACCTGGACAGACTGGAGAGGGGGGCCCGTGCCAACCTCATGAAGTTCAGCCAGGCCATGTGCAAGGTCCTGCATGTGGGTCCTGGCAGTCCCAGGCACAAATACAGGCTGGTCAGAGAATGGATCGAGAGCAGCCCTGAGGAGAGGACTTGGGAGTGATGGTGGATGAGAACTTTAATGTGAGCTGGCAATGTGCGCTTGTGGCCCAGAAGGCCAACCGCATGCTGGGCTGCATCCCCAGCAGCGTGGCCAGCAGGTCGAGGGAGGGGATTCTCCCCCTCTTCTCTGCCCTGGTGAGACCCCACCTGAGTGCTGCGTCCAGCTCTGGAGCCCCCAACATCAGAAGGACATGGACCTGTTGGAGAGGGTCCAGAGGAGGCCACGAAGATGATCAGAGGGCTGGAGCCGCTCTGCTGTGAGGCCAGGCTGAGAGAGCTGGGGCTGTTCAGCCTGGAGAAGAGGAGGCTCTGGGGAGACCTTAGAGCAGCCTTCCAGTTCCTAAAGGGGGCCTACGGGAAAGATGGGGAGAGGCTGTTCAGTAGGGCCTGGTGTGACAAGACAAGGGGTCATGGTTTCAAAATAGAGGGAGGCAGATTTAGATTAGATATTAGGAAAAAATTTTTTACAATGAAGGTTGTAGACAGGTTGCCCAGAGAGCTGGTGGATGCCCCATCCCTGGAAATGTTCAAGGCCAGGTTGGATGAGGCTCTGAGCAACCTGATCTGTTTGGAGATGTCCCTGCTCCTTGCAAGCGGGTTGGACTGGATGGCCTTTAAAGGTCCCTTCCAACCCAAACCATTCTATGATTCTGTAACATAAACTTTCCTCTTTACAAAACTGTTTCTGGTTTCCAAAATGTGTTTCTATGGACTTGCAGTGATTTCTTATCTGGCCAGATGTTAAAACACAGATTTTTACAATGAATATGCTGTATGACAAATTTAGGAGAGACACCTTCCCCCTTTTATTTTACCTTAACATGTTTCAAATTTGCCATGTGTCAAATGCCTTGCACAAGTCCAGGTAGATGACATCCGTTGCTCGTCCCTTGTCCACCGATGCTGTCACCCTGTCATAGAAGGCCACCAAATTGGTCAGGCACGATCTGCCCTTGGTGAAGCCGTGTTGGCTGTCACCAACCACCTCCTTGCTCTCCGTGTGCCTTAGCATGGTTTCCAGGAGGATCTGCTCCATCACCTTGCCAGGCTCAGAGGTGAGGCTGACCGGCCTGGAGTTGCCCGGGTCTTCCTTGTTCCCGTTTTTAAAAATGGGGGTTATGTTCTCTCTCTTCCAGTCATCGGGGACCTCACCAGATGTTCTTCCTCTTGAGTTGACCTTGTGTAGTTTAAACCTTGTGGTAGGAGAGAGTTTGTGGTCAGACATAAGGACAAGTCAGAGCCTGAATAAGACTGGTTAGTGAGGAGAGGCACTAGAGCAAAATAATTGCAGACAGGCTGCAGGGCACCTGATGTGCATTGTGACGACCTCAAGTGACATTGACAGCCTTGCAAAAGGAGCTTGGTCTGCCTTGCTGCCTTTGTTAGAGGCACGAGAGACTTGGCATGAAGTAACAGAATAAATATTTTCGGCTGCCCAACTATTGTTGACATGGCTGAAGTGGAGAAAGCGTCCGTGTGTTAGGTGGTCTCCCTTCCGCTTGCTTTTTAACTGCACTTGGCACGTCTCCTCCTTTCAGCCCACGGGTTTTGGTGGAGCAGCTGCAGTACCACCAGCCCCTCCGGACACAGTGCACACTCTGGGGAGCCCAGCAGCCTGAGGGCTCCTCAGTACGTGAGGGATAGTGACTTGGAGTGTGACTGTCCTGATAAATCACTGGTCCTGTGTGGTGTCTGCTTGTAGGAACTTTGCTGAAAGTCAGCACTGGATCTTCTAAGTAAAAACTTGCAGTTTTTCTTTGTCACAAATCTTGCCGTTGCCCACTTGGGCTATTACCTGTTTTCAAAAGTATAAAAAGGAACAAGAGAGATTAGAGTATGCCCTAAAGCTACTGGTAATTAGTGTGGCTGCACTCCCTCTTCATGAGTCAGGTACCAGACCTTTTATTATTTCAAATGCGGGGACCTGATTTTTGTTCGCCTTTATTTCGAGCCAGGGAGAGAACAGCTGTGCTGTCTGTGATCCAGATCTCGGGTCTCTGACAAGTAGTTCTGTTTCTAAAGCAAACTTTGACAAAGAGCGAAGAGGAGGAAAATAGACTTTTGAGTGTTGTATGCCCTCAGAAAAGCTTCAGTGCTTTCATCTGACTACATATGTAACTTAAGATCTTTCTGCTTCAGTAAAAGGGGCAGGCAACCCCTGAAATCAGTGATGATGCAGCAAGTATAAATTTGATCCTTGTAATCATATTTTCAGGTTTTCAATAGTGTTTTATATTTTGATATCAGTAGAGCTTAGATGATTTACATCTGCTAAAGGTCTGGAGATAATTTTTTTAAAATTTTGGGTCTACTCTAAAGATTATTGATGCCAGGAGGCTCTGGATGAGCTTTAGGCTTTCACAAGTGCAACTTTTCTATGAGCAAATACTGTTTCTGGGATAACAGTGGGTGAATGCAGTAGCATTATTACTCTGTAATCCCAAGATGTTTGATTCATATCTGCAAGGAAGATTATATTTGATACTGGCACATTTGTTCTGCTTCAGAATGTGAACTCTACAGCAGCAAGGCACAACCTAAGGCTCCATCTTTTCAAGATCCTGCTCCTCCCTGCTGTGTGGTAATAAATGTCCTATCCCTACTGCAAATGGAAAGGTTAAAACCAGGAAAATTCTGTCATGCTTTGTGGGCTTATTGCTGCCACAGCAGTTTGCAGATAGGACAGTGGGAACTACAGGCTATAGGGCTTGTGTAATATGATTATACAGCTTTTTCTTTCAGTACGTGCTGCCCAGGAGAGAATGGAAAGTGAGAGCAGAGTTGCCTTAGAGTTATTTCAGCTCCTTCTCCCTTTTGTTGTGAGGAGGCACCAGAATGCTTCTTGTCTCTGCCTGCTAGTGCATCCCTCCTGCACCTTCCTGCTTCTGCAGGCTGTTGACTGGAGCTTTCCTCTGCAGAAGCTACAAGGGTCTTTGGCCAGCTTAGAGGAGTATTTTCCTTCGCCAGGTAACATACATGTTGTCTAGCTGAGCTCTAATTTCAGATGCCATCGTAGGCCTTTGACACACAGGTCCCTCTTCTGCGTGAATTAAACTGATTTGGCATGTTGATGTGTGGGTTGTTTTAAGTTCTCCTTTGCAGTACAGGTACCTCTGCAGTACCCATGATGAACTTCTTTACCAGCATACTGCCTTGTCCTCTAGCTACCAAATGCCAAGATGCATCCAGGAAATTGAAGCAAAAGGCAAATATTATAAAGAAGTGAGGAAAAAAAACTCAGAGAAGAAAAGACCAGATTTGCGGTGTGAACTATGTTGTCCAACACTTCCGTTTTCAGCTGTTGAAGGCAGCAAACCGGAACAGAATTGTGGCTTTGTTAGAAGGAGTTATACGGGCCAGTGACAGCAGGGTACTAAAGCTTCCTCTTTTGCACTACCATCTGATCATTGTATGTGATCGAGGCACCTCCCAGTGGCACGGTGAAAGGGATTAGTTTAAGCCATGGCACTTCAGGTTCAACTAGAACATGTTTTACTCCATTTGTGAGGCAGACCAACAGCTGCTGTGGGGTAGCTCTAGCAGTCCAGTTGCCTCAGATATCAGTATCTTCATAACACTTATTAAAATAGGTCATGGATAAGGCAAAAAACAGACTTCAGGGGAAAGATCTTCCTTAAGAGATGTAACAGAAAGGGCAGGTACCTCCTGTGCTGTGGCCTTCTGCACCTGCAAGAGGAGCAGGGAGGAGCAGAACAGAGTTCATCAGGAGCCTGAGCAAGGGACAGCAGGAGATGCTGTAAGGATATATAGTAAGGAGATGCTGTGCCTGTCATGAGATGAGGAGGAATATACCACAGAGTGAAGGCAAGATGGGTTGGTGAGGCTGGCAGCCAGTTGCAAAAGTGCAGGTTGAAAGGAAAGGATGGAGTCCTCTCATTTTAACTTTCCAAGGCAATGCTTTTACATCTGTGCTTGTCTGGAATGCATTTCTGTACTTTGGCAAGACTGTTTTGTTTTCTCCTGTCCTCTATTTGATACTGCCATGAGGGAGAAGATGTGCAGAGAGAAGAAACTGGAAAATGAAACTCTTTCCCTTGTTTGAGCACTGACAGACAGAAGGTGCTTTGTTCTATTCTCAGTGGTCCTGGGTTGCCAGGAGGACTTAGATCATGGTGTTGCTCCAAAGAAGGACTTCAGCTCTTAGGAATTTGCCGAGTAACCTCAAGTTTTCTTACGAAATAGTGATGCTTGTTTTTATGTCTATATTTTTTGGCCTTTTTATGATGTTTAATAGGTAGGTCTATTTGGAGTAAAGGTTCAGGGTTTTAGGGGGAGGGTCTCAGGCTAGGATGAGTCAACATTCCTGTGCTGCTAGAAGGAAAAAAGAAAAAGCCCATGTGAAGCGGTTTCATTAACAGTATGCCTTGTAAGGCACAAGAAGTCATGCTTCTGTTGTTCTCAGTTCTGCTTGTACAGTAATTTGCCTGGAGTCTCTTGTTTTGGGAACCTGATACGGAGAAAAGTAAAGACCAATCTAGTTGGTCTACCCAGTCCAGACAAACTATGAAAATCTTGATTTGAAGATCTTGCCAGGAGAGGTTGAAAGAGCTAGTTTTATCCACAATAAAGAGTAGATGTGATCACGTCCTAATATCGCGGAACTTGGCTGGAGAGGGCACTGCTGTTCAAGGTATTGCTCGTACATCGTAAACACTTGATCTTGAGGATTATTCCAGTAGTGCTACTCTTCATTTTAAATCCATATCCCATTTTCTGTGTCCTTTCTTTATTTAAAAAAATGTATATACCATATGCAGCCATTCAGCAAATCCACAGATACACAGTACAACATTATACATAGAGTGATTTTGATTTTAATTTCATCTACCCTAAGGTGTGAGTTGCCTTGTATATGCCAATATCAAAGCATACTCTCAAGCCACACAAGGTGGCAACTTTTTGTAAGAAGAGCCAGAGCAAATTTTCTAACCCAGTCCTAAAAATCCTAGCCACTGTCAATAAAACTGGCAAATGCAGCGGCCTCCTGAGAAAGACCTGCTGGGAGGAGAGCTGACAAGCGCTGGGTTCTCCAGAGGCTCAGGTGTGTAGTTTTCTCTTTGGAGCAGAAATAGTTACATTCCTCAAGGTGAAACCTTTTTGCTTAAGTTATTCAGGGTCAAATTAGGTTTGTTTTGGTTTTTTTTTTTCTGTATCTTTAAGAAGTAAAAGTTTGAGAAGTAAATTGGTTACAGCTTTTACCCAAGTGCTGAAATTTCTGTCTAGACAGTTACATAAGCAGCTAGCCTTTAATGAAAATAATGCGGATGGCAAGTTTTGGCATATTGGAAAATGGATAGGCAGAGTGAGGACCACTTTGGCCCCGAAAACGTCACTCACTTGCTGGAGGCGAGGGGATGGTTAAGGGCAGTTGGGGCGAGGCGGGGGGCGGGCGGGCGCAGAAGAGGGGCGGTGGCCGATTTGCGTCCCGCTCCGGGCCGTGGGGCAGCTGCAGCCGCGCCGGGGCAGGTGAGGGGCTGCGGGTGCCGGGTGGGGGATCCCGCGGTCGGAGCCTCCACGGGCGGGGCCGGGCTCTATTCTCCTGGGGCTGGTCGGGGCTGAATCGGCCCCGGGCCGAGCGCTGCCCCGGGGTCCTTGGGGGGTTTTGGGGCCGAGCCCGTGTCCGGCCGGGGGGAAGCAGGGGCAGCCCCATCCCGTCTCCGGTTGCCCCTCGCGGGGGCCGGGCAGCCTCTGCCGCTCTCGGCCGGGTCGGGCAGCGGCGGC
>JAAGAY010134543.1:0-18567 GCA_011801015.1 Ardeotis arabs | reverse complement strand
CCAAGAAACCAGTCATTTTTCATGCATTGCAACAGATCTTCTTAACACTGTTATTTACATACTATTGATTTGTTATGTTTCGCCATCTGTGGGTGAAATACTGTAGGCATATTTCATTTTCTTTTGACTTTGCTTAAAAAGCTTACCAAAATCTTCTCTTTTTTCCCTTATAAATGCTCTATGTTCTTTTCATCCTGCTGGATATTTCAGCGAAGTATCATCTGTGGTTTTCTATAGGATCTGAAGCACTGAATGGATGATTCTAAATACTTCTTCCACTCTAGAGACTTTATTTTTCCTCTTTTACAATTAAATGGAAAGCATGGTTTCACATAGTTTAACTCTATGTTCCTCTATTTAAAATCCTCTAAACAAAGCAAATAATTTCGAACCAGTTAATACCTTGAAACAGCAGATCAAGATTACTGAAAAAAAAACCCAACATATTTGACAAGGACAATATAAAATCTACATTCCACTTCAATTTCAGCTAGAAGAAGATCTGCTGTACTAATACTCTGGAAGCAATATCATGTATAAATCCTTTAACAGCAGCCGCTTTGAACACAGTAGCTGATCTGAAATGCCCCGTGATTTAAATCCAAGTCATACACAAAGTAATCCTCAAACAACTGAATCCTATTTAACTTCTCAAAACATCTGAATTTCAATATAAGAAAAGCAAGCGTTTCTAAACCCCCACTTTAAAATACACATTTAACCTTAATCTCTTTCTGACTTGCTTGAAGTATACCACCTGTACGTCCATCTCAATTTTATGTTCATGTATATACATATATTTAAATGTATAATGTCTGCAGCTTACTAAGAACAGATTCAAATGATAATTTTCCTCAGTTCTAAGACTACTATTATACTTATCAATGCCTGATCACAGTTTGGACAGCAATATGCTGTGTGTATGATTTTATTTGAGCTGCTAAGCAGGAAATATTTATTTGGTATTCTTTTTTTCCTTTCCCAATATGGGAAAATTAGCAAAAAAAAAGGCAAACAAAACCAAGTGAATCCTTTTCCTCACTAGGCCCAAATCAAGGTACTAAAGTAGTTCAAAATTCATAATGAGAGAAAATTGGATAGCCACACAAGAAAAAATTATTTATGGTAAGACTTATACCAGTGTTATATCAACACTTAGGCCTATGGCTGTTGTACTCGTTTACAAACAAGTGCTGCATTAGTACATGTGAGAGACTGTGTCAAATGTTTGTCTCAACATTGTCGAAGCGTCAAACCACCACCTAAACAATTGTATATCAGTCAAACCATAGGACTGGAGTCTTCCTGTTTTCCTGCAAGATGATTCCCTTATCTTGCAAGCCAGTCAAGCCACAGGACTGGAAGCTTCCTGTTTTTTCCTCCTGTTTTCCCATGAACCTGAATGCAGAGCTGATTCTGCAAAATTTAGCCTTACCCCTACGTATGCGCCCAGACCCAGGCCAGAAAAACAGAGGGGCCCAGAGACGTATTGGGCATGCGTATCACCGCCAGGTGAGGGGTGCAGCCAAGCAAACCCACTCTTGGAATATGTGACGTGAATAAGACGAATGATAAAAGGACAGAAATGGCCAACATTGGATGGAACGTTCCCCCACTGAGTCAACTGGACTGTCAGGACACCGCAGCTCTGTGGTGGTAGCTATTGCAACTGAAACTCTTTTCCGTCTTTCCTTTCTTTCTCTCTTTTGTTTTGCATTTGTGAACTTCTTCTCGGGTTAATAAAGTTACCTGGCGCTTGACTCCGTTTTGAGTCTTAATTCTGTTCCCGAGAATACAAGCAAAACCATGCTCCGGTGTGTGAGAGGTTGGTCTAGCCGCCCCTAGCCTCCCAGACTCATCTGAGGTCGGCTAGAACACAAGGGGGACTTCCTCTCATCTGAAATCGGAATGTGACAGTACTGAAAATCTGTATGTGAAAGACAAAAGTCCGGATTCAGATTACTTCTCTCTGGTCTGACATGAGAAGAAATTTGATCCCTATATTAACCCATCACCACTCCAAATCTAAGATGGTACAACTCCACTATATGTAATCCTTGAGCTGAATATCAATAATGCAGCTCAAGAAGTTTACTTTTAGTTAGTGACTTTCTTCCAGTGGCTATTTTTTTCCCATCAGCCTAAAGCCATGACGAGGTGAGATGCCTATACCCTCTAGTCTACCTCACATCGTGTCAGGAGAGGACTCAGTGAGGCTGCTAACTCTAAATCAGAGAATTTATTAAATTTATAGGATATGACACTTAGAGGCATTGACACAGAGGCATTACCCTTACCCACAACTGTGAGGATTCAAAAACTAGTATTTCTTCCACAGCTTCTTAATTCTCACTCCTTTGCTTGAAGCTACTTGCCATGGCACAGTTGGTAAAAAGGACCATTTCTGTCCTTCAGCCATTCCAGTTCAAAGTCTAGTGTTTTTACTGAGCCACATGAAAAAAACAACAAAAGCAGAGGCAAACGTACACTTCTGTCAGCTTTACTACATAGAGGGTAACTTCCATAAAGGATGAAAGGTTGGAAATTAAGATGATCAGAGGGCTGGAGCATCTCTCCTGAAGACAGGCTGAGAGAGTTGGGGCTGTTCAGCCTAGAGAAGAGGAGGCTCTGGGGAGACCTTATTGCAGCCTTCTAGTACCTAAAGGGGGCCTACAGGAAAGGTGGGGAGAAACTCTTCAGCAAGGTCTGTTGCGACGTGACAAGGGGTAGTGGTTTTAAAATAGAGGGAGGTAGATTCAGAACGGACATAAGGAAAATTTTTTTTTACAATGAGGGTGGTGGAGCACTGGCACAGGTTGCCCAGAGAAGTGGTGGATGCCCCGTCTCTGGAAACATTCAAGGCCAAGTTGGTGAGGCTCTGAGCAACCTGATGTAGTTGGAGATGACCTTTAAAGGTCCCTTTCAACCCAAACCATTCTATGATTCTATTCTATAATTCTATAAATAGCATCTTCTTAGAGGCTGCAGCAAAATTGAACAGCACCTATCCAGCAGAGATCTCAGTGCCTCTGGAAGCTAACATCTACGCTCAGTATCCCCGCATTTTTACAGAGTACCTACAACTAAAAAAAGTGGGAATAGTCTATAAAAGGCGCAGTACTTTGTCTAACGGTAACAAACCAAACTCATTTTAGTTTTCCATCTCCTCAGCTGCTTTTCACTCTGTTCAGCAGTATTCTGTCTTTCTCTTAAGTAGGAATAAAAGCAGTAATTCATGCATTGCCTACTTTTCAAAGACTGCAATGCTTAAATTTCTTTAAAAAGGTTTGTTGACACTGATAACTTTGCAGTGTGATGATACACTGCTATTGTATCATTTTTATTTGTATCATATTGATGTCTATTCAAGCCCTAAAAACATCTGTTGTGCATCTTATAAAGCTATTTCTATGGAATAACATTTTAAATAAAATCAATAAATAATGTGACCTGAAGGTAGGGTGAGCTGCTCACACTGCCTATGAATTGCTAGTACAGGTCTCTCCCTAGGCTCACAAACTTCCTGTCTCCTGTCTGGTGGGCTTCAACACAAATTTGAATGATTCAGATACACACAATGGGACAAGTGAACCTAAAACAAAACAGTAAAAATCAGTCCTCTGACATGATAGGAATTCTGAGGTTTTTTTCAAGTATAGGAATCATTGAGACAACCAAAATGAAACTGACATTCAGAACCAGAGCATGCTGTATTTCTGCATGTGATTTTAAAATGTTTAAGAAGATGTCTTCCTTCCCTTCTAACAGCTCCTATTTTTAATTCGGTCACTTACTCCATTTTAATGAGAGAGAAACTTTGTTCCCCCTCTTCTTTGTTCCCCTTTAATAGCCTGTGTGCCAGGCTATTAAACTATGCCATGCCATGTGGGAGGATGTGGACTGGCATAAACACACTCAGTGGGGCAAAACATCTCAGGAAGACCTGGAATTCAGCTTACACAAGTAGGAAAAAAAGCTTTGCAAATGTAGCCTGTAACAATACAGCTTATAGATCTTCATTTACAGGATTTAGCAGTGTAAATTTGTTAGATTACTGTGTATGTGTATCCCAACTAGGCAGCATACAAACATGCAGTCGTGCAGATCCCTTAAACTATACCAGCTACCAGTAAAGTGGTAATGTTCATGGGTAGAGAAAGACTTAAGCTAGAGCCACAAAAAACATTTTGAATAATATAGATGTCTGTTAGGGTGATGTTTCTATACTGATGATGGCTCCAATGTATCTGCTGCTACACCAGTAACAATTATATTAACAAAATAAAGTTGTTTTCTGGATTGGCATAAGTAATATTGATGTAACACTTCTTTATTTTTTTTCTCTTGGTGTTAGCTTTACTAGCTAAATAGTGGCTTCTTTTCCTAATAGAGTCTAGGTATTACAAACCCATAAGGATTAATTACTTTAATGCAATAAATACAAAAATAAAACAAACATTTGAAAAAAAATTACAGAGAATCAGAGTAGCAAGACTTTTGCTTCTTCTTGCTTTCTATTTCCTTGCCTTTCATTGGCTGTGAAGCAAATTGCATTTGAAATTGATGGGGGCCAGGGGGGACAGAAAACTGAAACAACTAACTGAAATGGCTGCTGAATGAGCATTCACATTCCCTCACTTGTCCTTAATGCTATTCTTACTTTTGGACTAGAACACCACTAAATACAATACACTTAGTCATGTATATCACATAGCTATAAGAAAGTACTAAAATGAGAGAGAGAGGAATTAAAGGTTATTAACTAAGTTTAGGACCTTCTAATTAATATAGTGATGTCTCAGCACCATCACTGAGCTGATCAATATCACAATCAATATTGTCATTTGCAACTTTATGGGTACTTAAGGGGAGCAAGGCATCAGAACTTTTTTTTTTAAAAATAACATCCGTATATAAATCATGCTTATTACTGAAGGCAAATAATAAATGCTTATCTGACCAACTTTTCTAATGTTTACCTAAAGGAAAGTAGCTTCCACCAGTTAGAGTAATTCAACATCAGAAACAAAACCTTCTTCCAGTCCTGCTGAATAAGGAAAAAGAAAAGGAAGCTTGCAACTTCAAGAGCTGTGCTTTTCCTAACCAGAATAACTGCTTCCTCCAATTTTTATTAGAAAGCTCCCTGAAATTCTTAACTCATACATCCTAGGAAAAACAAATTTGAGGGGTTTTTGTTATTTAGAAAACTCCACCAACTGACAAGTAAAACACTGAAGCAGTATCTGAACATTAATCCCCACATGTCAATAAGCCAAGAAATGCCAAAGCAGCAGCAGTATATATATACTGAAGTAGTAACACTCTCCTCTTTCTCTCTGAAGACTGCCAGTGATTTCATTATCAGTCATTATCATCTCCATCATCTTATATTTCTATATGCAAAACTATTTCACTTTTCTAGAAAAATAAGTGAAGAAAATATCGACAAACTTTGCCCAAATGATATTGTATTTTGATCTTTTTTGCATCCATAGAAAAACTGGTTTTGATGGGAGTCTGCTTTACAGAGAGCAGAAAAATTTCTGTAATAAAATTGTCATTTGCGTGCTTTAACATTCAATTATCATGACATACACTTGTAAAAAGAGCAGTTAGAACTTAAGCTTCTGCCTGTGGAAATCCAACTTCCTACCACTTGACACTAAACACAGTCTTCAGCTATTTTAGTACAAGGCATATGTTGCACAACTCTGATTCAATTGCAGAGACAGTGGCATTGTTGTATGCTGCTCAATTTACTACAGTACTCCATTGCTTTCCTCCTTGACCCATAGATATCTAAACTCATAAAAAAAGAAACTACATTTGAAAGAAGAAAGCTGTTCCTTGCAAGGTCAAGAGTGTATTACACAGAGCACAGATCATAAAGCAACACAACACCATGCTTGTTCTTTCAACTGTACTCGAAACCATTCATTTGTTTTCTTGTTATAAAGAAAATATTGCAGACATATCTGAACAATTTTTATGGCACACAATATTTGCCATACAAGTGTGACATAGCAAGAGGATATATTAGTTATCTTCCCTATATATCCATATGGAGATTTGATTTATTTTATCGTGGAATAATGATAAAATGTGCGACTTGTGTTAAACTTTTGACAAGTTCCTATCTTGTTTTTAGGCATATTTATATAGGAATACACACATATATATGAAAGGTAGGCACTTTACATGAATCTAGAATAGACTGATGAAACATACTTTGGTTAGTACCTTTTGCTGAAAAATGAGTTAGCAATTATGCCAAATCCAAATATTTTCAGCTGAAAACAAATTATCGGGAAGGGTTAGAATAGTTGATTTAATTTTGTTTAAAAAAAAAAAATCCAATTCTATAGCAAGAACTGGGCAATATTCAGGTGAAATCTTTCTCTAACTTGCATCTCCTTCCCGTTCCCTTTTCTGCCCCTTACTGTATATAAGTCCTGTGGCTAGAATACTCACGAGTTCTAGTCTTGCTCTTCTTCATAATTATGGTATAGAAAGTAAACTTTTACTTGTCCAAAAACTGTCCTAACTGTTCAAGACAGCAGGCCTTCCCTTGAAGAAATTCCCTTTTGTAAAAAATGTTTTAAAATATACTACATTAAAGACTGGAAGGAACAGGTATGCAACCATGTAATTAGACGGTGGATTACAACAATCACCACTAGAACTTGGTGGACTTTGTGAGAGTCATTCACCTCCCCTCATTAATCTAATTTCACACTTGTATTAAAATGCCCAGAAAAAAATTTGTAGTTTTCTTTAAAAATTCTGAAAAGTATTGGCTTCAGACTGACCCAAATCAATTTGTCTTCAGGTAGGATTCTGAACTGATAAAAGATCAGTTATTGTACACCTAATGTAAAACCATGTGTTAGTCTCTAAGATAGAAGTATGATGTTGTCTAACTCAACAGTTTAAATCTTTATGAGTACTAATAAGGAGGTGTGAAGAAAACTTGAAGCACAAGAAGGTGAAAGAGAGCTGAGAGGAATATGAAAAGGCACAAAGACTTCTCCCTAAACTATACTGAGATGCCCCACATCCCGTTCAAGAACACAAAAAAGACATGAAAGCATAATAAAAATAACATTAATACTGACTAGAACAAAGTGCTAGACTGGAAGTTTTTCTTCTCCCTTATTTACAGTTCAGGAATGCTTACTGATAAAATGAGCACTAGTTTAAAACTGGTAACCTGAGCTCCTTTTTCTTTTTTTTTCCCAGATAGAATGTATTGCTGAAGGATATTATTTTAAAAAAAAAAAAGATAATTTTGCACATTCAGAACACTGTATACTGAACAGCAACAAATCATTCCAGAAGTCTTACAAATTCAAACTGAGAGCGTAAAACATTAGACTGCAACTTCTGCTACTTGTTCACTGATTTCTATTTGTAGTTCCAAGTAGAAATACAAGACAAGAAATGATCACAACACCCAAGATTGGAAGCCACAGCCTAAAACAAACATTAACAAATTATGATCTAGTTTAAGATGTCCCTGCTTCTTGCAGGGAGGGTTGGAGTAGATGACCTTTAAAGGTCCCTTCCAACCCTAACTATTGTATGATTCTATAAATTTAATAATAATTGAAGTTAGATAAACGTTATGGTGGGAAACTAAGTATTGCATATTACAAACTTTCTGATTCTTTTCTGAAGCTTCTAAAAATTGTTCTATCTAGAAACAGATTATTAAACCAGAGGGATCAAGGTTTGAACCAGTATGCCTTTGCAATATGTTAAGAGATTAACCATTCCACCACGTGCCTATCTCACTCCATATTTTGTACCAGCTCTGAATGTGCACAGTTAGACAAACAATCTATACACACAGATAATGTAGCTTTGGATCATGGACACACAAGAGTAAGTGTTAATAGCTCTTTTAACAGCTTGTAAACAACAGGTACTAGAAAGGGTAACAAGAGGAAAGTAGTTTCCATAAGAAATATTACTGAATAATAATCATGTGGTATAGAATGAAAAAAAAATACTAAGGATGTTCTTCCAGCTCTGCTGACTTTAAATGTCAAACTGTTGCTCTAACCAGAAGAACTTACATATACGTTTGATAAAAGTAGTCTCATTGGTATCTTCTGGCAGACTTGACTTAATATACTAGAAAATTATGTTATCTTTTTGGTTTGTATGTTTCCCTGGGTTTATTGGAACAGAATGCCAAGCTTCATCCTACTGAGAATCTTGGGCCTTGTTTCTCAGTAAATAGAGAAGAAAATCGGTGGTCCTTCTTTTCTAATTGCCATATCTTCTGTCATCTCCTGTGTGACAACAAAGAAGTTACTCCCTGCAGATATACTCCCTTTTGTATTGTAATCAATCAACTTTGTGCTTCTAGCTGTTGCTGAGTTAGAACTAAACAGTGATGCACATTTTTAGGTGTCATCGGTTGGTAGCTAGATGAATGTAGCATGGAAATTAATAGGTTATTAAAATATACAAAGGTTCTGTTTTTCAGGCTTTATTGCTGAAGCCTAACAAAGTACATCACTCACCATCTGGTTCATACTTTGAAGATATTCTTTGCATTCTTATCAACTAGAAAGTTACTTTCCCAGTAAATAAATGCTGAGATTCTGGTACACAATTTGTCTGACTTAAAGAAACAAATTTTCCTTCCTACAGCATATTCCCTTCTGCTCGTTCCCTGCTGGCATTTTTCAAGAACCTTTTCTTTCATTTTCTTGTCAATGCTGCTTTTAATATTTCTTATATAACACTACACTTCTGCATTTGTTTGCAAAGCCAGATACTTTTCCATACCTGTCTCAGTTCTATAATGTAAGCCCTGATTCAACAGAGACTACAACCAAATGCTTTTAAACTCAAGAAGGCAGGCAGTTTGTTTACCATGTGCTCAGACTCTTTGCTGACCTAGAGTCAGTGCTCAGAACACACAGTGGGATAAAGTAGTCAGAAGGGGGATATCACTGCACTATCAACTGCACAGTCAGCATACTCTGAAGTCTTGTCTGTGCTGGAAAGTCGCCTCTCTTTAACTAGGTTGGTGCAGTCAATATAGCATAACCTGCATTGTTTGTTGATCTCTCATACCTAGGAGTCTGATAGAAGTCTGCTTCACTCAGTATCTCTGCTGCACTTGAAAACCACTGTGCCAAACATGAGCTTCTGCACAGCAAATGGCTCCCAGTGTAGATGCAAACAGATTAATCTTTATATGGATAGAGTTATTCTTATAAAAGATGAGGAATAAATTATTCAGGTACCTTTATACAGAGGTTCCTCCATGTTCCAACAAGTGGGTCATGCCAGTATAATGAGTATCGATTCATAAAGGACAAACCTCCTATTCTGACATCTCTTGACAAATTCGACAAAGACATTGTGAAGGAACAATCAAAGTTGCACTCTCTCTTGCTTATGAAAATGCACACTTGCTGCTGCTTTTTAATTCAACTGCCTCATTGAGATGGTCCATTCATTACAAAATCTAAATCACCCTTGTTTTGTCTTGAAAAACAGCTTTGGGATTTAATTTATACTTTACTTGTTGCCACCTGCCAATTGCCCCCCAAACAGGTTTTGCTCTGACCTTATTGAAAATCTTTAAAGCCACTTATTATGTTATGTATTACACTATTTATAAAACATCTGTCCTACATTTGACTGAAAGACCTAGCAAATTACTTGAAGTTTTGTTCATTCAAAACTAATCTTCTAACTCAAAGCTTGTCAGTACAGTACATCCCCTGATAGTTTTGTTTGTATGTTATTTGGCAAAATGATCATAATACTTTTTGATGCCAAACAAAGGAAACATTTTTAATATCATGTCTTCAAGTGTCTAGTAAAACAAAAGCCATCCTTTCAGTCTCTGTAGAATATTACTCAATATTCATCTGTGCTATAACTAAATGCCATCTATGTTAGACTGGACATATTTTTGATAGCTTAGAATCAGCCTAGAGAACTAATGCTATTTATTTTTTACCTTCCTGACAGAACATCTTATTTGATTTTCCTGCAGAGCACACAGTATCCAAATCTTGCATTTGCAATAAAAACAAACTCTCGTTATTCACCTTTTCTCTGTAATATTACATAGACATGCGTGCATAGAAAATTAAATATTTCCATCTTCAGTCAGTCTGAGAATATGTTCCCTTATGAATTAGAATAGTTCTTGCATTTTCACACAAAATACATAGGGTAGAATTTTATTCACTATTCCAGTATTCTATGTTTAACACGACAGCAGTCAGTCTTTTTATGTATTTTACTTTCATCAGCCATTTTAGGTACACTGAACAGCAACAGAATATTTACCTACATTTCAAATGGTTTATTAGTTTCATAAAATGTAGTAAAATCAACAAACATTTAATTCAATTTAGTGCTTTAGGAAACCAACCCATACACTGCTGTTTCCCTCTACTCGGTCCATTCCATCGGATGAATATCAGCACATTTACAGATGACTATAGACATGAAGGCAGGTCCTAACTGCTGCAGAGAAAGAGAAGAGATAAAATTGGAGGTTGCTACCATGATCTGCTTTTCTTTTAGTGCTGAGTACTTCTGCTGCCTGATTGCTATAGAGACTAGTCATCAGCCTAAGAAGGAGCTGTTATTAGCATCTGTGGGCAGGCAGAAGTAGAAGGGAGAAAAGCATCTCTAGCTAAAATGAAGATTTCTGCTCCAAAGGGAGGAAGGATGAAAGGATTGGTGGTGGTAGCAACAAAACCAAGGAAAAAAGGAGGATGGAAAACTGAGGGAAAAGAGTGAATTTAACAGAAGTGGTGCACATGGAGAGCCAGATGGCAATCCTAACACTCCTTCAGGCTTAATGGGATGAGGGAATATCATAGTCTGTCTAATAGCATTTTCTAATGCAGTACATGCTCTCTGCCACACGAAGAGGCCTCATAGACATACAGGCTCTGATCAACACCATATCCTTATTATCCCATGTTCCCGAAAGAACCACTTTCTATGTAAGCCGCTGACCAGTTAATATTTATGTGTTATTTTGCAAAAAAAAAAAAAAAAAATATTTTAAATTCAGAATCAGTAAAACTAAATTTTCTGTAATTATAGACTTCATTTGCTAGAAATCTGCACAATTGCTGTTAATGTAAGCTGCCTGAAAAAAAAAAAAAAACCCCAGTTGCTTCCTAAATCTTCTGACTTTCTAACATATAATTTATAGTCACTTTTCCTGTGTTCCTGTGTTGCATATGCAGTGGTAGGCGCTTCATTGGTACACATGAAACACAAACACTTGGGGAATAATAAATAAATATGTGCTCCAGCAAAAGCTCAAAGATAGCAGTACATAGAAGTATGGTTGCTGTAAGTCAAAGCCCAAATGTTCATAAATTTTCATAGAGTAATACAAAGAGAAGGGGAGGACTTGCATTTTCGTCTGCTTGTGTAGCTTCCATCTGAAATCAAATGCATGAAGTTTTGAGGATGACCTTTTTCACATGTGTTTGCACTTTTCCAGACACTCTGAGAGAATTTCCACACTACAGCAAATAATAGGATTTCTGTGGCCACCAAAAGCTGTACCATTGCCTATAACACAAGGCAATCAGGTAAAGAAAACAGAATACAAATCTGGTTATGCTTCATTGCTTTGTGGTACAGTCTAGAGTAATAAGCAATTTGTTTTGGAAACCATTTCATATTTAGAGTTTTCCGTTGATTTAAATGTAGAATATCAACAGTGCTTTTATGATTTGAATTCTTGTATGTTGTATGTAGCATTTACCAAGATGTCCACCCTAAAGATTTTTCTTTTATGCTTTCATCAGCATCCATGAGGCTAGAAATTCACATACACACAGTTCTGTAAAGAGATAAAGAAAAAGAATTTTTAACCATCTCTCAAAGGCTCTCAAAGTCAGTAAAAAATGAAATCAGAAGCATGCATGTCTGTACTGAATATACAGATAATGTTAAGAGAAAATGATACAGGTGCATGTTTGCAGCCTATTATTTTTGACTAAGAGTACTGCTAAATGAGTGATTATGTCCATTCAGATTTCTCTTAAATGGTACAACCAAGCCCTAATAACAAAGATGTCTAATACATTACATGAAATATTATCCAGAAACAGTGTTTTTCCATTACCTGAACTAAAATCAGTAGTATCATACCTTTTATTTACAGTATTTCAGGAACATCTCATTTTTAATTTCATGCCGTCTAGATTTAAGTGTATTTCAAAGAATATTTTAACTTCTGATAAATTAACCAGTAAATCTTCCGCTGGTAATGGGAATTTAATTTACACAGAGATTTTGTAAAATATTTTCTTTTGAAGTCATAATAGTGAATGTCCCATTTATCTAGACGATTTTTTTTTCTCTTATAGGGTTGTAAAGAGGGCAGAATTGTTAGGCGAAATATTTTTTCCTGAAATATTTGGTCTAGTTCTAAAAGCCTAATGGCAAAAATATATCTGATTCCATTCAAATCAAGTTTGGTAATCATTAAAAATTCAATTCACTTTGAACTGCCCTGTATCAAGAAACTAGTCAATTTGCTCATATTTTTCCTGTTTCCTTTCTTAATGTTGACAAATTTCAAGTTACTTGGTTTTCACCCTTCTTAGACAATATGCTGCTTTATAAGCTTACTCTCACTGATGTTAAGAGAATTTCATGATTTCCAGTGGCATCAATAAGCTTGAATGACACCTAGGCACAGGTAATGAGTTCTATATTTATAGCAACTAAGGTCATTATGGGATACACTGTATTAGATTATAGAGTAAAAGTAAGATCAGATATTATGTATGACATTCTGGAATTTTATTTATACACACACACACACAGAGACATATATATATACACACACATATTTTTTCACTTGCCTTATAGTAACTAACACAAGTAAGACTACAAGAGCTGTCAGATGTAGCTCAAATTTTCTACTTAAAGCAATTTAAAATATTAATATCTGAAGCTTCTTCAATAAAAGAGACTCAGCCTCTCCTTTTACATCTAATAGATGTAGATTTTAGTGTTGTTTTTTTTTTTTAAGATAGCAGGCTTTATCATCTCACTCATGTATTAAGGGCCAGATAGTCTTAGTCAGAAGACTTTATGAAAATACAGACTTCCCACCTGAGTTCACACGAATATTTTAGAAAAGTGGTGGAAATGTTAAAAGTACTTAATGTTTACATTTTTATGGACTAATGACTTATTCACAGTACATAAGTTATATACCAGTAGACCTTTAAAAATGCATTAAGAAAGTATTTCAGAAAAGAAGCCACAGAAGTCAGCAGATGAAAAGAAAAACTCCTCATCTAGACAGTAGAAAGTACTGCAAACAGGTCAAAAGAATTTGAGTGCTTTTTCTTTAGCAGAGTCTGTTGTGATAGGATGAGGGGTAACGGTTTTAAAATAGAAGGAAGTAGATTCAGACTTGATATAAGGAAAACAAATTTTACAATGAGGGTGGTGAAACACTGGAACAGGCTGCCCAGAGAGATGGTGGATGCCCCATCCCTGGAAACATACAAGGCTAGGTTGGAGGGGGCTCTGAGCAGCCTGATCTGGTTGGAGATGTCCCTGCTCCTTGCAGGGGGGTTGCACTAGATGACCTTTACAGATCCCTTCCAACCCAAACATTTCTATGATTCTATGATTCTTTCTAGGTGTCTGGGAAGTACCAGCCATCATTTATGGCTCCTTCCCCAGGTCACTGTAAGAGCAAGTCGTTTTCATAGTCTGAGCAGGGCTGAAGGCTGGCCAGGCCAAAGGAGAGCTCTGCATGCTGATTTGGGAGTGTGGAGGAGTGTTTCTCATGCTCCTGGATAAGTGCTCTTACCATAAGGTAACATTCAATCTGTTACTCTTCCCCTAGTACAATAAATATTTAATATTCCATGCTAAGAGAGGCCCTAAGTTTCTATTTTTTGCATTTAGATACTCAGAAAACAGATATGCTATTTTAGTCCTTTTTCCTCTCCATCCCCTTTACCTATTTTCTTTGAAAACTGAACAGTGATGACAGATCTGATGTGTCACGAGGTAAGCTGTTCTAATAGTTTATTTTCTAAAGTATACAGAATTTGAGCTTTCTCTGCAGCTTGAGTTTCCTTTGCTTCCATATGCTGGCTTTGCTTTTGGGAAGGACATACAAACTACAATTTATTCTTGTAGGAAATGATAATGCAACCTTTGTTTTAGAAATTAACAGTGAAAAATTTGAACATATATAACACAAAGAAAGAAAATTTTTTCGTCAGTTTGACATTAAGTCTGCATCTGCTAAAAACACTGCTCCCACATCATCCTATAGAAAATTCAGCACATTGCTAGAATAAAGCATTGAAATTTGGTTGTATGAATTCTGTTACCACACAGTAATTTTAATTTGTATGGCAACAGGGAAAAATGAAAACATTTTACATTTCAGTAGAAAAAAAAATATATTATTATTTCTCACAACTATTCTCTTTACTTACATGAATGTTTTATTTTAGATTATGTACCTAATTTTAATATAGACATTACTTCATTCAGAAATAACTACTAAATGAAGTAATGCATAAGTAAAATAGCACAAATTTACACAGACTTTCCCAACTGATCGCTGTAATTATAGATTATGTCCTAAAAACTCAGAACTGATTCTTTTTATTGGAATTTTATTCTTTTGTATTTCCTAATTTTGAGAGATAACTAAACTACTTGAATATTGCACCTCAGGATTTTATTACTAAATTTTATTTAAGCCATTTTTTCTATCCCAATTATAATTAGGAATAACAACTAGACATAGCATCTCAGGTGAATTCCAGTGGCACTGTCCTTCTTTGTTTTCTACTAATTTATTGATGGAATTTGATAAATTCAAGCAGTCAAGGAAATGAAAAACTACCCCCATTGGCTAAAGCCAAGAATAGTTCAGACATGCTAAATCAGGTTCTCCAAACAGCTGTGCCAGTGTTCCTCTGTTCAAAACTGCTAGTTGAGTCTTGGGTCTTTACTGAACAGGCTGCCAGCTGCATGAAGTAATGCCAGATTTTATGGAATATAAACAAACATCTACTTCTATGGACTCAACATGTCCAAACATGGACTTCTATTGAGGCCAGCAAACATGATGCATTTGTGTCCCCGGGTCAGATTTAAGCCAAGACCTCCAAAAATGTATCCTACCGTATCGACCAAATTGTGCCATCTAGCTCTCTTTTAAGGTAATCCTATTATGTAATGAATTATGATGAGAGATTTTAGCACTACTAAATTTGAGTTTAATAATTCCTCTAAGTAGCTGGATACTAAATGAAAATATTCCTGCTATACCTGGGCCAAATCTGAAAACATCACAGCATGTTTCTACTTTTTTTTTTTTACAGAGATTAATTCAATATCATTATTTTACCTGATTGTACTAGGCAAGTATTCACACACAAGGCTAAATCTTACAAATTTTCAATAAAACCTAAATAAACTAACTCAGGTCTCAAAAAAGTTAACAAAACTGAAAAGTACAGTTCTGTTGATCCTGGATATTAAGGAGAATCAGGCTTATCTCAAATTTTATAAACTGGAAAGTCTTTCCTTTAGATTCTTATCTCTTAATGGCCATTTAAACACCAGGCTTCCACTAACAACACATTTGGTGTGACACTGGAACAAAGATTTATCACCAAAACTGGTTCAGCTGTCACCCGATATTAGCACCTAGAGGGGGGAAAAAAAAAACCAAACCAAAAAACCACCAAAACCCTGCCAGCTTACGCATCAGGAAACACTTCAAAGGGCCTTGAAACCAATTCAGCAAACCGATCAAAAAAGAAAGGAGAAAATTACAGCATTAACATGAAAATACTGCAACTGCAAGACACACAATTATGGTAATTTAAGAAATACAAGAATTTGAGGTTCCTTCTGAGACGGAGATTCAAGAGGTGAATCCTTTACACAGCCAGGAGACTTGCATTTGATAAGCAGTCACTACTGGAGGCTCTAGATTAGATGTTCTCTCAAGAACTGTTTATAGATTGCAAAATAAAAAAAAATATTAATGGCAAAACAAAGTTTCTTAAATGAGGTAAAGAATGACTTAGCATGGAATGACCATTCTCTGAGAGATGGATTCTGTGCAAGATTACCGTCTTAGCCAAAGTACCTACAGTACGACAATGCACTCTTCACACAAATACACTGCTGAATGACAGCTGCTAGGAGGTGGGAATATCTGAGGGGCCATGAGGTTGCCCCTCAATGTGCACAGAAAGCTGCTGTGAGGACCACACCTTCTCCTTGCCTAACCGTAGCGAGCAGTACAGAGACATAAGCACACACACGCCTTCAAAGGTGTAACAGATGATCAGGTTCTCCCATTAAAACTGAGAATGATGGATTAATGCATTTGTGAGCCCAAGCTGGGTAGGTTTTCTTGCATGAGGAGACAGAAATGCTGATGAAATCTTGTGCGTACCTCTGCATGCATGTGTGCAAACACATGCATGAAAAATAGAATGTGGAATTACATGAACTCAAAATCACACATAAACCACACTATTTCTGTCTGATTTCTTCTGTCTTATTCCTATCTTAAGGCTTTCAGATGGATAAGAGAGAAATTAAGCACTGATCCTACTGTTTGAGAAGTGCTCTTTCCCAGACAGCAAATCCTGGAATGTAGTCAGGCTAAAACGCCCGATGACAGGCTCTAACTGCCAGTGACATCAAAAGAAATTACAGCTCACAGTTGTAGGACTTTAAAAGTTTAAACAGGTCTCTCATTAATAAATTGAAGCAAAAAAAGCAGGACTCAGAAGTGAATCTGTAGTTCTGGGATGCTAAGGAGGAAAGTTAAGCTACAGTGAGATTTTGGTCACTCACAAACCCTGTCTAGTTGACGCACTGCAGTCTCAGTGCAAGCATGCTAATTAGGAGCCACCAGCAAGCTATGGTGTCCCTGCCACACATTTTTTCACCTATCTTAAATAAGCTGAGAAAAGCTTTACTAGTTTTGATGTCACTCAGGGGTGTCCCTCGCACCAGTGGATATCTCAGCTGAAGAGCTAGGATCAGTATTTCAGCTGCACCTGAAGCAGTGCAAACTCTGAGCGTGTCCCAGTATCTAGAATTTTCAGAAGAATACCAACCCAGTCTCTAAACCAAAATATTCTAAGAGGAGGACTCAGAACATTAAGGAGTGGCTAAAGCCCCAGAGTATTATTGGAAACTTAAGTTAGAAATGCAAGTCTAATGCTGATCATCTTCTACACTGATTGAATTTTTCCCTTAGATGACCTCAAGGGAAAAAGTAGAATCCTCTAACGTAACCAGGAGATACCCACATCAAATGCTTGACTAAATTTTGAGCTTACAAGGGAATCACAGAGCTATCCCTTTCGTAGTCTGGCAACATGTATGCTGAATTAAATGTAAACTGTGACAAAAATATTAAGCAAACTAAATTCTGTCTACATGGCCAAATAATAGAAATACAGGGAGACAACACAAATGCAACTGTATGTTTTCAGTAATATTTCATTTTTTTTTTTATTAGGCCTCAGGCAAATTGTCTTTCTATTGCTGTTATTTTGATGTGAGTTACTTGCATTTTGCAAGGGAAGAGGACAGGAGGGTGATACTTGTCTATGAACTTTCTGCACCAGCCCAGGCCATTTGCAATCCAACATCAGACACACTGGTCTCAGAAGAGAAGATAAAAAGGGCTATTAGATTCCTTACACTGATGTGTGAAATGAGAATAACTCACATTTAAAGGCAGTTACAGGGGAGGACCCTCACACCACTCTTCCCTGCTATGATGCAACCTATTGAGTATTTGGTATGTGTGTTAAATAAGTGAACAAGAAATATTTTTCTCATGTTTAGATACCTACCAAAAGCATAGCAGAAATGTGTCCGAGACAAACAATCCAGAGGTTTTGAGAAGGAAAATATATAGTGAACAGACGATAGCAAGCAATTCTTTTTAATCATTTCACATTATAGCTTCCCTACAACTTTTGTCAGGAAGATTAAATTGACAATTGAAGGTAAGAGGAAGTTAGGAATGTTTTTATTTATGGGAAGCAGAAAAATTAATTTTCCATTTCAGATCATTATAATATCGAAAATCAGAACTTGCTTAGTGTGTATTTTCTTCTAGGCCAAAACCAGTTCAAAATTGCTTAGTTTTAGCTACTTTTGTGCCTAACACCCATTGACCCCATATGGAATGGGAGTAAGTATCTTGTTCCTGCACTGATCAAAACTGATGAAAAACTGATGAAAAACTGATCAAAACCTGATGATTCTCCTGGAAACCATCCTAAGGCACATGGAGTGCAAGGAGGTGGTTGGTGACAGCCAACACGGCTTCACCAAGGGCAGATTGTGCCTGACCAACTTGGTGGCCTTTTATGACGGGGTGACAGCATCGGTGGACAAGGGACGAGCAACGGATGTCATCTACCTGGACTTGTGTAAAGCTTTTGACACTCTCCCGCACGACATCCTTCTCTCTAAACTAGAGAGGCATGGGTTTGATGGATGGACCACTCGGTGGATAAGGAGTTG